>JACCGJ010022819.1:0-10750 GCA_013407085.1 Atriophallophorus winterbourni
TGCAACTTGAGTAAGCTTGTCTAGGTTACTGTTATTCACCATGCTAACGAAAACTTTGTGTAAAACGTTCGGCAAACACTGAAACGAGATCCGTCGTAGTATTCGTTCGTCAAACATCTGTATACCATGTAACTGTAACAAATTTCATAAATGTTGTGAAGGTGTTCGATATCCTAGGTCGGACCTGGATAACAGTTTCCGCATGTTATGCTCATCGGTGGAATTAATTCAAGAAATAATCACAGATTTTGTGTCGTGCTGTTGGTACAGATCTGTAAGCGTGTCATCGTAGTTTTTATTCAGGCAACTTGGGTCGGGCGATGTATATAATGGAAGCGTTCCAACCACGCGTTGTAGCGGCGTGCCGTTGCTTCGAACAGTCGGTGGGGGTGGGGGGGGGGGGGGGGGGGGGCTCACCGATTTTTGTGGGATATGAGGAATGTCTCCTAAACTCAAAGTTCCAATTATATCCACCATGCAATTTACCACCCGAGACAACCACAGGATGTACGAACCGCGCGTGGACAACGAGTTTATTGTTATTAATAAGTAGGCGGTATTTAACAGATGAATATCGTTAACTGAGTTGACGAACAAAAATGATTGACATGTGAGAGATAACGAAAAAAAGAAATCGATAAACCAACATGGCGTTATCGGTTATAGAAGCGAAACTTTAATGTCTGAGTTAACAAATTAATATGATACAATTAATATGAATTTATTTAAGCTCATCAGCAATGAACAGTGGACCAATAGCGATTAGGCCTTCATGAATTCTTATCCAGACGGGCACATTGGAGTAACGGCATATGCCCAAAAATTTGAATAAAAATCTACAACATCTGTTTTGTTCGTCTAACCGATCTGATCTACTGGTCGTACTTCATATCAGAGACAGTGTAAGCTAACACCGATTGAATATGAATGTCATTGGTTTTCCAGAATGTTTGGACAGTTCGTTCTTTATGTTTTGCGACTACTCATCAGTAGTTAGTCCATCGAAGTATTCAAATGGTTTATCACTACGATGCACATTGGAAGCACTGGACACGGGTGTCGCTGTTATGTGAGTCCGTCAGAAGTGTATTTTTTGTCTCAGGTACGATTCGAACCGAGGAATCATCACCATTGTAGTATCACGGCGTACGGCCTGAGCTAACATCCATCGTTTGACAGATAGGGTTTGAGCCTTCATGGATGATTCTAAAGACTGGCACATTTTAGAATCATCTTGTACTCGACTAGATGAGGAGGAATCAGCAACATCTGTTTTGTTCGTCCGTATCAGCAATTCTCATAAGATATAGTGTGAGCTAACACGGTTACAAATTAATGTACATTGTTCTTCCAGAGTATTTGTATATTTTGTTCATTATGATTTACGACTAATTATTAGTACCAATCCCTTCGAAATATTCTCAAAGTATATCACAGCGGCCCACACTGGAATCACTTGACTCAAGTGACGCTCCTATTCAAAGCTCATGGGCAGTGCATATTCTGTGTACTATTTGAATAATCGAATTAGGTCTAACCTGCACTAAGCCCTGGAGTGCAAATCAGAATGAGCAACTTAATACGAAGTATTTTCGAATATTGCGCAATTAATGATTGATGGCGTAATAAAACTTTACACGAATAAACAGTCATTGGTAATCCATAGCACAGTTATCAAATCTGTCGCATTTTGCTAATGATCCTGAGTATTGATAATACCTGTACTGCTTGTTCTTCGAAAATTCTGAGCTTCTTATTTTCATCGATCATTCTTCTTCCTGATCCGCACAATAGATAATCAATTGCGTATTATAAAATATACATGAGTAACCTGTCATTGGTAGTCCACAGTACAATTATATCATCCCCCAAAGTTTCCGAATGTTCCTGGCTATTTATAATCGTGGTAGGGCTTGTTTATCAAACCTGCAAGCATTCGTGTATTAGTAATGGCAGTTGTACATAGATGTTCATATAAAAATGCCTCTGTTCCTAAATACCAATGTAACCTGAGTGTTTGATTACTGAATATGGTACCATGTGACTGTAACAGGAGATCGAGCTTAACTACAGGATTCATCGCAGAACAACTAAAATGCAGACGATTTCGGTGAGTTGAATATTGAATAATCGGCTGGTGCTTCTTTTATCGGATATTATGGATTGTTGACGAGTTTGATCGGATTTATTCTTCCAACCTCGAATAATAACATTTGAGCTATAACAATTTTCAACCGCCTATTGGCATTCAATATACCACATTCTTAACGAAACTGTCGTCTGTAGTCCCATTCAGTGATCTGTATTGACGTTTTAAATCTCAGACATTGCACAATGCTCTAGAGAACGATTTTCTGAATCGAGCTGAATATATCTGTGTTTTGAATTTACAGCCTTCAGCAAGACTATAAAATAAATGAGCAAATCCACACGAGGTCTCTTCTTACGAATATGATTACGCCATACTCATAAAGTAAGATATTTTTGTCTGCGAATAATGTCGATCTCACGAAAGCTTCGATTTGTAATGAAGTTTGCACTTGTTGAACGAAAATGTATTTTTGCATGATTACGAGAGCGATCAAATTGCTCAAGATTGTTCAATGTTGGATGCATCTTCCACCCACCTAAAGTTTGGTTATAGTTTATGGCGCTTGACATTGGTCCATATCGAAACATTTGGTAATTTCAGATAGTTTATTCTGAATATAGTTTTAAGAAAGACTCCGAAAATGTACTAACACCAACTATACTTGACGTGACGTGCGTTGGATTAATTTTGACCTCCGATATTTTTGGATATAACTTTCTTGGTTTTCATCCGTCGGTTTGATTTTTGGATATCTATCTGAAAGCTTGCTACGTCGGATCTATTCATACAAGAATCATCCATCTGCGACGTGTCGTTCTTTGTGTACGTCAACCGTGGATTTTTCTACAGTTTGTTCGTTTATTGGAATCGCTTTTGTGTTTCTGCTGTTCGATTACCCCATTAGTGTTTATCACTGTCGGGAACTACTCGGAGAAATACACAACGTGATATCAAATTCACGCCAAAAATCTCAAAGGGAATCTGGCAAATTAGCAGCTAAATCGAGTGACGAATTTTTCCGACAACCCGTCATTTTCCGTCAACTCCGCCCAATACCCCACAAACCAACCGCAGCCGTATCGATTTTTGTGCTCTGATTTGTACTTTTGGTTGACCTCGTTAACATGAAACAATCTGATGTTCGCGAAACGTGCGTCGTCTGCATGAAAGTCGTCAGTGGTAAGGTCAAATCTGTCACGTGTCAAAACTGTTCCCACAAATGCCACGCAAAATGCGACAAATCATTGACCTCGGATGCGCTATCGATCCTGATGGATGAAAACATGCCAGGTGTATGCTACGTGTGCAAAAGTTGTCGAGCTAAACCAAACGCAGATTTAACTGCTCGAACAAGTGTTGCGCAAAGCAACCTGGATGATCGGATGCTGAGCTTAGAGCGTTGAAGACATCGGTAGAGACTCAAATTTCTCAGTTTGCCAGTATGTTTTTCGATAAATCGGTAACCACTGACGGTAATACCAGTCAGATAAACGCTAAATCTTCGATCTTTCAACACGAATGTTCAGCTGTTGCAAATGTGCCGGAGTGTCTTGAGGAGCGTCCTTTTCATCAAAAGGCCACCTTTACAAATGCGACTGTTAAAGGCCTGTCTGCCCAAAACATCCCTGGTCCGCAAAAAGATACGAAGCCAAAGCCACCTGCTCACCCGAAGGATCAGCGAAAACCCTCAGGTTCAAAACCAAAAGTCATGGTGCAAAACACTCCCAAAGTGGACACTATAGGTATTCGATCTAAGGTAGTTGAAACGTCCAGCAACCAGCGAAAGCGCCAAACACACAGTGTACATTCAGTCCATGGACTAAGCGTGATTTGCACCAACATAAAGGAAACGAGTGCCACCTTACTAGGGGACAGGCTAAAGCACGATAAAGAAGAATGAAAAGGTTGTGCAACAACATGGACTTGGAGCCAGTTGAACCACTATCATTGATACGACTAAGTCGTAAACCTACTTCTTCAAATCTGGACCAGCCAAGATTGCTTAGAATCACGGTTCACTCTGAAAGGGATCTTGAAAACATCTTACTATCCGCTTTTCTCCTGCGTAAGGAGCGTTCAGAGACCACTGCAAGGATCTTTGCTGATGTGCCCTGGTGGGAAAGGGCCCGAAAGGACCAGCAACAAAACCAAACGAAACAGAGGGATGATCGAAGTATAATCCTTTTGGGAGTTCCAGAAGCTGATGAAGCAACTGATAAAGCGGTGCAGCGCAAACACGATCAGTTACAATGGAGATTCCTCAGTGATATACTTGGTTTGCATGATGTAGCTGTGACGGACACGTTCCGCATCCCCAAATCTACGAATTATAAGGGCATCGGTCCTAAGCCCCTTAAAATAACGTTCTTGCGTAATGATATGTTGAACACGGTCAAAACTCGTTGGGAAAATGGCCGCAGAATAATCCCGCGAGAAATTAGACTAGGTGCATCGAAACACCATATTGGAAAGATAGATGCACCACTAAGTTCAATAGAAACACTATCAAGTCAATCAGTTGTTGACGTATCAGAAACAATTTCAGCCGATACGATAGATCACTGTGTTCCAACAGTACAACCCCAAAACGATCAAGCATCCCTGCAAGCAAAAAACCTTCAGTTGCCGACTCTGCAGGAGTCGGCCTAACATATATTCTGCACTCCACTAGCCTTCTTCCCCACACCCCATCCTTGTTGAGAAAAACAACTATGAAATGCATCTACACCAACGCACAATGTCTCGGAAACAAAATCGGTGAACGGCGTGCAGTTTTTCTGAGATGTTCACCAGACATCATCGCCGTAACGGAAACGTGGCTGCAGACTCAGCAAACAAATAGTGAACTAGAATTACCAGGAATGTCACTTATTCGTCATGACCGTGAAACCAGAGGAGGAGGAGTAGCTTTGTATTATATCCAAAACCTTCTGTGCCGTGAAATTACGGATCCAGACATCGTGTTACTGGATACACTCTGGTGCTCAATCCGGCTAGCTAACGGCGAAGACTGTGTTTTGGGAGTAGTATATCGCCCACCGTCTGCACAGGAAACTTACAATCTGGCCCTACTGGATAAAATTCGCATGGTTACTTCCAAATACACTTGTGGATTTTTGATTATGGGTGACTTCAATTTACCGAATCTGCGGAGCAGCACCATTTACCCAGAACACTCCCACGAGCGCGCATTTAGTGAGTTGTTTGACGACATTCCTCTTTATAACCACATTACATGTTGTGGAGTGGCTGTCAGCATGAATACTCATTGTCCAGTCAGAATGCAGTAGCTGTCAGTGTGTCTATCTCTGTATTGTAATTCCCATGATGATTCATATGTTTGTTGACGTGTAGTGAATACACATCTGTCGCTCTGATCTTGACTTTTCTACATGGTGACGAGGATGAACGACGAGAAAACGTCGGATAGAACTGACAACGCCCGATTTAGCGGCTTTAATGTTCGACCACCGGCACCACCTAGGATGGAAGACGATGTCGGATTGGCAGAGAGATGGAAACTGTGGAAGCAACAGTTTAACGATTTTCGGACGTTGGCGAACCTGACGAAAACCGATAAAGAGTATCAAATGGCGACGCTGAGGAATGCGCTTGGTGATCAGGCGACGAAGTTCATACAGCGTTTTACCTTTGATGAGAACGAAGATGCAGATGACTGGGAAACAATCATCGCGAAGCTCGATGAACATTGCCTCGGTCAAGTGAACGATACATTTGAACGATATAAATTCAATTGTCGCGTCCAAGGTGCCGATGAGCCGATCGAACATTTCATCCGAGCATTGAAATTAATGGCTGAGACATGCAACTTCTGTAAATGCATGAAAGATAATTTAATCAAGGATCGTTTGATTATTGGAGCACAAAACAGAAGTCTCACGAAGCGATTATTGAAAGAAAGCAACCTTACGTTGAGGCAATGTATAAATATCTGCAAGAGTGAGGAGGCGGCCGAGAAAAAGACAGAAGCCCTCAGAACTCATTCTTGCGAAGACATCAACAGAATTCATGTAGAGAAAACAATCCAGTCGAAAAAAATGTGCAGTTTTTGCGGCAGGAAATATGAATTTAAGAAGGAACTGTCCTGCGTGGAAGAAAGTTTGTACTCGATGCGGTAAAGCAAACCATTTCGCGATTTGCTGTAGATCTTCTGGGATGACAACGACAAATACACAGCGCTCATTTTCGACTGTCAGTGTCGTTCAGGGTCAGGAACAAGTAAATCACATCCGGTCTTCCGAAATCGAGGTAAACGGCAAGAAGGTTCGTTTCCAAATGGATTCAGGTGCCTCCGTCAATCTCATTCCACGAGCCTACGTACAAAATGAGCCCCTATCTGACACGAGAATCGTTTTGCGAATGTGGAACGGCACGACTGTCAAGCCAATGGGGAAATTTACGGCGACTCTGCGCAATCCAATAAGCGGTAAGCATATAGAACATATAATGTACGTTGTTGATGAAAATTTTTTACCGCTACTCGGAGTTGAGGCGATCGAAAATCTGGGACTGATTACTTTTAATTGTATCATTAATATTAATTCGGACATAACAGACATTTGTCAAAAGTATCAGAGTGTTTTTGATGATAAATTGGGGAAGTTGCCCGGACTTTGTAAGTTGTCAATTGATCCGAATGTAACACCGGTCGCCTTACCAATACGTCGTTTACCCTTTGCAGTGAAGGACAGATTTGAGTTAGAATTGAAAAGACTACAGCTCGTCGGGGTCATCAGGAGAGTAGAAGAACCTACTGAATGGGTCAGCCAGGTTACCGTCGTAACAAAGAAGTCAAGTGAAATGAGAATATGTATCGACCCGAAAGCTTTGAACATGGCCCTCAAGCGAGAGTATTTCAGACTTCCGTTGTTAGAAGATACTTTGCCGAGATTGTCTGGTGCTCGATATTTCACGAAAGTGGATCTGTCCTCAGCATTTTGGCACGTGTGTTCGGACGATAAATCCAGTTTTTTGACAACATTCGGAACCCCCTTTGGAAGGTTTCGTTGGCTTCGTTTACCATTCGGACTGAAAGTTTCTAGCGAGATATTTCAAAAACGGCTGCTACAGGCCATAGAAAACCTTACAGGTGTAATTTGCATAGCAGATGATGTTTTAGTCTACGGTCGAACAAAGGCAGAACACGATCAGAACCTAGACAAACTTCTTCAACGATGCCTCGAACTGGGCATTAAACTCAAGAAAGCGAAAATTGAATATTGCACAAATGAGGTAACATTTCATGGTCATGTCCTATCAAGGGACGGTATCAAGCCAGATCCTGCAAAAGTGGAGGCCATTAAACACATGCCTCCTCCTACAGATGTCAAGAGTATAGCTCGTTTTAACGGTATGGTGAACTATCTTAGCCGTTTTTTGCCTTGCTTATCACAGATAATGGAACCGATCAGGCGGCTGACACATAAAGAATCAATTTAGGTCTGGGGGACACAACAAATACAGGCCTGGGAAGAAATTAAAAGACTCATATCCATTGCACCTGTTTTACGATATTACGACCCCCGATTGGAATTAGTGATACAGTGTGACAGTAGCCAAAACGGTATCGGCGCCGTACTGATGCAAAACGACCAACCTATAGATTTTCGAAGTCGAACGATGAGCGATGCAGAAACTCGCTATGCACAGATTGAGAAAGAACTGCTGGCAGTCGTATTCGCGATAGAAAAATTCAATGATTACACATTTGGCCGAAAGACTATAGTACAAACAGATCATAAGCCGTTGACCACAATAGTGAAAAAACCACTCGACAAAGCACCGCGTCGGCTACAGTCAATGCTAGTCCGACTGCAGAAATACGATTTCGAAATCATTTACAAGCCGGGTAAAACCATGGTCCTTGCGGACACACTATCTAGAGCTCCATTGAAATCCGTAGCCGCTGCTAACCTTGACCTGGTAGAAGTACACTTTACGCTTGCAGAAAGCGATATCAGGTTGCCACGAATCCGACAAACTATGGCTGAGGATGACGAAATGAAGAAGCTCGAGGAACAGATAATCATTGGCTGGCCAGATATTATCGCGATGGTTGACGAACTCATTCGATCTTATTACAAAATCCGAGATGAATTATCAACTGAGGATGGGTTGATCTTCCGGGGCGAGCGACTGGTTATCCCACGTTCAGCCCGAAAGGTGATGTTACAGGAGTTACATCGATCTCATTTGGGGATCAACGGTTGCACTAGAAGAGCCAAGGATACGGTATATTGGCCAGGCGTCAGTTTTGCAAGTGAAGGATTTCGTCTCCAAGTGCCCAATATGTAACAAGTTCGGGAACCGCCAAATAAAAGAACCAATGGTTTGTCGCAAAATACCAGAGCGCCCTTGGCAACATATTGCAGCTGACCTGTTTTCAGATGCGACAAAATATTATTTACTTTTGGTGGATTATTTCAGCGATTTTTTCGAAATAGAGAAACTGAGTACCACATCAGCTGAAGAAATCGTGGCGAAAATGAAAGGTCAATTTGCGAGGTATGGTATCCCAGAAAGTGTCAGATCCGATGGAGGTCCACAATTTTCGGCAAAGCAGTTTGCTGACTTCGCAGAAAAATGGCGTTTTAAACATGAAATGTCCAGCCTTTACCATAGCCAATTCAATGGTAAAGCAGAATCGGCAGTGAAAGAAGCGAAAAAAATAATGAAAAAATGCCTTGAGGCTAAAGAAGATCCGTATCTAGCGCTTCTGGAACATAGAAATACTCCATCCACCGATATAGAATTAAGCCCAGCTCAAAGACTCATGGGTAGACGCACAAGAACGAGGATACCTATTGTTACCAACCGTCTGTCCAGACATGACGTTTCATGGGACGTCATCAATCAGCAATTAAAACGGCGCATGGGGCGCGAAAAACAGGTATATGATGAGGGTGCACGTGAGCTACCCGAATTGTCTGATGGAGATACGGTTTGGATACAACCCTTCGGCATGGGAGCTGAGAAATGGGATCTTGGAACTGTCCGTGGTCATACGGGTGAAGGATCTTACGAGGTGAATACGCAACACGGAACTGTGAAAAGAAATAGAGTACATTTAAGAAAGCAAGAACCCATTGATTCAGACGAGACCTGTGAAAGAGATCCAGAGCCTCCAAACGAAATAAATTTGCGCAACCGCACAGTACGTAAGTTCATTTGAAAAACGGAAGGATTTGGAGTGGCTGTCAGCATGAATACTCATTGTCCAATCAGAATGCAGTAGCTGTCAGTGTGTCTATCTCTGTATTGTAATTCCCATGATGATTCATATGTTTGTTGACGTGTAGTGAATACACATGTGTCGCTCTGATCTTGACTTTTCTACACATGTAATACCCGAAACGATTTACCCTCACTCTTAGATCTCGTTCTGACAAGCAATGAACATGACATTGATAACGTTGCTCACGAATGTCCACTGGGACTAAGTGATCACGTCGTCATCCAGTTTGACTATCTGTTTGAAGCTGTAAGAACAAATGATGCCCGTAAAAGAGTTAGGCGGATCAACACTATGGCGTTGAGTGATGCTCTGAAAAACACGTTTAACTGCCAACCGGAAACCAGCAACGTACATGACTTTTGGATATGGCTAATATCTAATATCAAAAGTTCAATCGAAGTGAGCTCCGAATTTGTCCTCAGGAACTCAAGAAAAAACTTTGAATTTAAATTAAGAAGCCGAACTCGTAAGTGGTTAACGGTACGAAACATTGCTTGGCGACACCGTAGGAAAAACCCATCATCCGAGACCTGGGAAACATTTCGTTTACTGCGGAACAAAGTAAACAAATTTGTCATCCAAGACAAGTTGTGCTTCCAAGAAGTGATATCAAGCATGATGGAGCGAAACCCCAAAATACTATATCGCATGGTTAACGACCAAGCTAAGGTGAAACCTGGAGTATCGTCCGTGAACACATCAGCTGGACCAACAACAACTGCAGCAGAAACTGCTGATGCTTTAGCCACGTTTTATTCATCGGTATTCAACCCGATACAACATGCAATAAACAGCCCAAATCCAACACTTTCAAACACGGTTGCCCTAAGTGAAATAAGTGTCAATGAGAAACGCGTCCTCCAAGGTTTATTTAATCTTAAAACCGGAAAGTCTCCTGGGGCCGACGGAATAACCCCGAAAATATTGAAGCAATTTGCAAGTTTGCTATACAAACCACTCACTTATTTGTTCGAGCAAACACTGGCAAGCGGATTGATTCCTACAGATTGGAAACGAGGAATAATTTCTCCAATTTACAAAGGTGGAAATCGCTCCGATGTTTCCAATTACCGACCCGTTACTCTGTTACCAGTGATTTCAAAATTACTTGAGCGACTCATTGTTGACGATCTAATGAAACATTTCGAGAATAATCAGTTGCTTTCGAGAAACCAGCATGGATTCAGACGAAATTATTCCTGTTTGTCTAATTTACTGGTAACGCTAGATGATTGGACAAAATCGGTAGATAAAGGACAAGCAATACACGCGTGCTACTTGGATATTTCAAAAGCATTCGATCGTGTTGACCATTCCCTACTACTGCAGAAGCTTGAAAGGCTTGGTATCACGGGAAAGTTGCTGAATTGGCTAAATGACTACCTAACAAATCGCACTAACCA
>JACCGJ010022820.1:0-23326 GCA_013407085.1 Atriophallophorus winterbourni
GTCACATTTTGTAAACGTATTTTTATGCAATTCCTGTGGTTTTAATAGTAGTATGAAGTTCCTTGGCTGTCTGTACTATGTAAACACCACAGAAATCCTTGCAATCAACACTATGAACACATTTTGTAAAACAGTCTATCAGAAACCCCTTTGAAATACAGCGCGCATGCCGTCGTTCCCAGTTTGTGTTTAACATTTGTGAAGAATATTTCACCCGATTTAATTGGCGCCTTATAAAACTCCCAGTTTCTTCGTGGTCTATATGCCGCCAACTGATTTCTTGATGAGCAGGTTTCTTTTCTTTCTCGTCAAAACAGAAGCGCTCAATTTTCTGGAAGTTGGCCGATGCTATTCTCCTGAATACATGCCTAGGCTTAGTTGAAGTGTAGCCTAAGACGCATCCGTGTCAGTCGGTTTTTGGTAGACCGAGTTTTTAATTAAATAATTCACCTTTTATGTCAAGCAATCTAGAAATGTAATCGTACATGTGCCAGTTTCCACGTTTTTGTTAACCTTAATTCCAGGATCTAGCTCGATCAAGTAGTTGTACAACACATCTAGGCTGACGCGTTTTATGTTGACACATGTGTCATCAACTGACTCCACCACAGCTTGGTCTTAACATTTTCAATCATGAGTGCTTTCGTTTCAAAGTAATCCACATATTCGCTAATACTGGGGATATATTCATACCCAACGCTAATCCCTCTTTCTGTCTATATAACTGTTCGATTAGCATGTAGTTCATGATCAAGCAAAAACCATTAATAATTTGCTGATTGCTTGAATTTGCGAGATCTTAGAAAAAGACGTCTGTTTCCAATGCTCTTCTACATATTTGTAACGCACTTGCTAGAAGTGGATGGAGAAGAAAGTTTTACAAAATTAAGCGAATTTTCAGCGAAAGAAATTAATTTAACCACACCATATTTTGATACAAATAAAGCATATGAGAGAGGTTTTATTGGAAAAAATTTGAAAATCCTATTCACATTCAAATCCAAAATAACATCGGTTTTGTCTACGACAGCATTAAGCGGTATGATATAATTTGACGAAATGTCAGGTTTCAATATTTTTTTATCAACATGTACATGTTATCCCTTGCTTTTTTCTGACCGAGGCAGCAAATACCCCATTTATCAATATAAAAATTACACAGTATTTGAAGCGTGCAAGGCATCTAACGTCCTCCATTTGAATACATCAATTCTTTGTTCGTGGATATCCAAGTCATGCTAAGAATTATCGAAATTTTCGCACAACCAAAGAAATATATGAAATCGTGATTAAATTTACATGGTCAAATATGCAGCGAAAACTTTCGTTTGTTAAGTAATGAGGTAAAAATTACTTTATCAATGCTTTCGGAGAATCAAGGAGTTATCTGTTATTAAACGATAGAAATACTGGCATTGTGAAGATGATTAATAAGTGATCCAGAGAGTAGTCAAAATCTGCGAAAAATATTCATCGAATCTAAGCAACTTAAAAGTTTCAAAAATAAAATGTTTCGATGTTAACTAAAAAATGCGTGGAAAAATTTATTTTGAGCACGGCCGATTTCAAGGTCGTCGAAAATGTCCATAAGTTCGTCATCTTCTATCGATAACGATTTTAAGCGTCTTGTGAATTCGTATGCATTCTCAAGGAATGATTCCGTATTACATACAAACGGTTTCAACAAACAAGCGAGATACCTAAACAGCTCAGTTGGAGTGGAATTCATCCTATCAAAGAAGTGTGTTAGAGGAATTTATCTTGTGTATCTTTGGTAAATCGTAAAACCTTGCAATGTGTTTGGATTTCGGGTATATCTTATAAAAATTCTTCGCCCAAGATTCTCCTTAAGACCCCTTAAGTACATTTAAACAATCATTTTGCAGTTATTCATGATTACTCCTTGTTTGCTATGATCTACGTATTAATACGTGCCTTCGGATAAATCTTATAACACCTTTTGCTAAATCATCATCTATATTCAGTATCACAGTTTACTGATCATTATCAGCTTTGGTGATAACTATATGCTGGTCCTTTTGAAGCTTACATAAGTGATTTTTGCACCTGTGGCCTAAGATTGCTTTCATCTTTTGCTGACTTCTGATAACACCAAATATTCAGTTTTGTACTTCATCAGCTTGATCACTTGGAATCACAAAAACAAGGATGCTGCGATGTAGGGTATAAGCTCGTCTGGCTTTAAAGATGTCTTATTTATTGCAAAATTAGGGCTCTCATCCAGCAGGCGTTTTTCATGTTGCGATAGTTCTAGGCGCAATTCATATTTTTTAGATTAAATGCTTAAATTAACTTTAAAAATTTAATAATATTAATTGAATAAAATTTTATAAAAATGAATGTATTAACTTGTCCAACTAAAAGGCTTCGTTTTACTTATTCACGTTTATTCTGATTAGCAAGGAACTGACATGATTTCAGTAAATTTTGCAGAATTCACGGTTTGAATAATCCACTTTTCATATTTGTTATCAAGCGGATGGCATTTAATCAGGGTTCTGTTGAACTTATGTAATCTTCAAAGCTCAATTGCATGCATTGCCATAACACACATAATCCACGACCGATTTCGTGCTTTGTCTACTCCTCAGATATGGACAGAAAGATGAGGATCGCATGCGCTTAAATCGGTTTAAGAATGGTGAAGAAGTTGCGTTTGTATGCCCCGATTGGATAAGGTTGGCACGACAATCCATTTAAATCACATAAAACAACACTCATGTAGACTAAGTTTGAACACACGATCATGAAAAAATTAATTTGCATGCATTTCCATCACACACACAACGACCGGACTCGTGCAATTTGCACTTAATAGGTAGGGACATTTATATCAGGATAAGCATGCGCTTGAAGCAGTGAAAGATTAATAAAAAAGTTGCGCTTGTATGCCACTCTTGCATAAGGTGGGTACGAAAACCTGTTCAATCACATGAGCCTACACTCATGTACACTGGGTTTGAACCCATGACCATGAACAAAATAGATCATTTGCATGTATTCCTATCACAACACACACCATGACCGGTTTCGTGCTGTTTGCACTCATTGGGTAAGGACAGTATGATTAGGATCCGCATGCGCTTGAAACAGTGGAAGAATGGTAACCAAGTTGCGCTTGTATGACAATGTTGGATAAGTTTGGTGCAAATAAACTTGTTTAATCACATGAAACCAAACTCATGCAGACTGGGTTCCAACACATGACCGTGGGCGTGTGTGCTTCTATTACATGCGATTGAGCTTTATTTTCATGGTCATTGGTTCAAACACAGTATACATGTCAGTGGGCTCATGTGATTAAAACAAGTTGATCGTACCAACCTCATCTAAAAGTGGCATACAAACGCATTCATGTTACCATTCTTTCACTGTGTGTCAAGAAGGGCCTACTTATGTGATCGTTTGTTCTTACCGATGATGTGCAAACAGCAACGAAAGGGTCATGGTTTGTGTGATGAAAATGCACGGAAAAAGGAAAATACGCTTTTTCGTCAGGGCCATGAGTTACAATCCCAGTTGTACACGAAGGTGGGCTTCATTTGATTGAACGAGGTTGGTGGCATGAAACTTATAAAATATTGGCATAAAAGCGCAACTTTGAAATATTTGTTTCGAGAAAACTTCAGATTCACCTTCAGCCGCCTTCTTTGAATCGCGAGAATCATCCGTAGGGTTTACCATTGGATCCATTGATTCTATGGTGTTTTCTCCACTGTACATTCTATTTTATTATTCGTACATATTTCGTCTGTGTTTTGTTATAATGCATACATGAATATATGTAAATAATTCGAATACCTTATTCACTCCGTTCTCGTGGTCTGTTTTCGGCCAAGTCTATCGTGTATGATTTGTTTGGATCTGTATGCTGTAGTAGGTTGAGAAGTGTGTTCCAGTTTATTTGGTACAATAATCAGAAGTCTAACCCTGTAAGTGGTGAAATCTCCGCTGGATCGACCGCTACAGCACCATTCCGCGCTTGTTGCATCGGAGATCGAATATTTTTAAAAAGTAATTTCGTAAACAGAGAAATGAAAAAAAGCTACTAGAATTGAAAATATGCTGCATTCTCATGCATCATTTGACAAAGTAGCAGATGGAAATATAGAAAAATTCGAGAAACTTGATCACATATCCGAAACAGAAAACAATGTTTTCAGGAAATGTCTGATTGTGTTTTGTGGTTTGTTATGGCGGGAACTGTCAAAGGTTTTATCTTTGATAATGCTTTTGTTCGGCACTTTTTGAATAAATTTTAAATCAAAACAATCTATTTAAACCACATATTCAAAGCGCATGTGGATCCTGATCCTACTGTCCCTACCTGATGAATGCAAACAGCACGAAACCGGTCGTGGGGTGTGTGTGTGTGTGATGGAAATGCATGCAAATGACCTTTTTATATTGTTTGTCAATCACATTTTCGAGCAACCCGTGCTTAGAAGGATTGAGTGTTCAAAATGGAAAACAGAAACCGTGGCCCTTAATTTATTCTATATTGGAGGTCAATGTCTGAGATTAAATATTATAAATGTCGCCAAGATCCTGATGGGGGATTTTCGACGGATACGTATACTGATCGTTTGCGGCTTTCGATCCGGTAATCTAGGTTCATTTCTCCTATTCCAGCACACTTAATCATTTTTCATATGGCTAAATTAATCCTCTACAATCGTTCAACTCTTAAAATTCTACTATTTGGCAAATGCGTGACCTGATATGACACAGAGACTGTATTATCCAGATAAAAAGTGATTTAATCTTTTTAAACTTTTAACCATTGTTTCCTGGATAATTCAAACCAAACCATGTGGAGAGAAAGTCCACAATATTTTCCATGTAAAATGAAGCAAGGGCGTGTGAATCATATGAATTAAATAGCCGCATTCTCAAGTGCTCTGCTGCAAAGAATACCGGAATTTGGTGTACCAGATTGTATGAACCTCAAATTTTGTCTTTACTCGAGGAGTTATATTTCACTGATAATGAGGTTAAACTTGCTCAAGCAGTAACTAACGCCCATAAACCTGCTGGCCCAGACGACATTCACCCTCAAATTATAAAGAATCTGGCGCCAATACTAGCAGAAGCTGTGTCGACTTTTTAACGTTTCCTTGCAACATGGATATATTCCGAGTATTCGGAAGCTTGTTGATGTGAATACAATATATAAAGTTGGCTCTCTATCCTTAGTTTGTAATTACAAACCGGTCAGTCTTACTAGCATCCTTTGTAAAATCCTGGAGAAACTTAATAAGGATACTATCTGTCGCCATCTAATTGATTGCTCGTTGCTGATCTCTGCTCACCATGGCTTTCTTAAAGGTTAGTGAGTTCACCATGAAGCTAGATAAAGGCCGAAATGTTGAAGATTTCACTTGGACATTTGCAAGGACTTTTATTCGGTAAACCACAGATTTCTTGCAAACAAACTGGGTTATAATGGGTATCGATCGTCTTCTGAAGAACTGGATAGTAAGCTCTTTAGCAATAGATTCATTCGCGACAGGATATGCAGTATAAATTCCTCGGAAGTTAAAGTTGTTATTAGATTCCTGCAGTGTTCAGGACTCGGACCGTACCTTTTCCTTATTTTCATCGATGTTTTGGCAGCGTCGCTTAAGAGTCCCTGCTACATTTTTGGCTGATGATGTCAAGTGTAACGGATCACTGAATGAAGGGATATTCATGAGGATATCGAATACGTCATCAAGTGGTCTGCTACATGTGATCTACCAGTTAACTTCACTACAAGCTATCTCTGTCTAAAGACATTTGGAAGCTAGAAGTTGCTTGATCAGATGGTATAATTGAGATAAATGGGGTGCCAAAAATTCGTTACTTATGTATAGAGGTTTTAGCGGAATTTAAATGGGCTGATTAATGCGCAGCTGCTGCATAATACCGAAGGAGCGAGCTTTTTCGCCTTCGATCATTTTTATCCCGCAGATCTCCAGAGGTTTTCATACCATTATGCAAAGCGGTCGTGTGACCACATCTGGAGTATTGTGTTCAAGTATGGTTGGTATATTTGAAAAAAGACATTGCCAAGCGTGATGGTTTTCAACGCCTAGCTACACGTATGACTGTAAGGTATGCCGTATGAGAACGATTACTGAGTCTAGTTCCTTTCTCACTGAAATGAAAGCGGCTACGATGGGACCTGATTGAAATCTTCGAAATAATGTCAGGTTTCAAAACTGTTAGGCCACATGAAATGTATGCTTTGGTGCCAAGTGTGGGTACTCGAGACCACCCATTAAAACTGGCTAATCCACATGTTAGGTATAATTTTCGTATGCACTTCTTTAGTGAAATGGTTGTAAATCATTGTAATGGTTTTCAAAGAGGTTGTTTGTTATACTTCAGGAAGGCGTTTCTATAAGGGACTCGACTCGGTGTGGCCTTCTTTATTTCCTGATTTTTATCTGTAATTAAATAGTTGGTATGATCCTCATGCGTGTTTGGAGCGCACTGATGTCTCTACTCACCTATTGGTGAATGGAGCTTTTCTGTTGCATTCCAGATTACTCTCGTGCCAGAAGATATTTACGAAGATACTATTCGAAGTGTTGGAAGCTTTTCTGTGTCATACCACCGAAGGAAATCTGGAGGCTTGATTAGTTCGCCAGCAATTTACTGTCTTGTGCAAACTGAAGTGAAGTGAAATTGTAACTAATACTTGAGTAAGTGTTAGTTGAGTAAGTCGTATGAGGATCGTTAGATGAACCTCAATCTTCTCCCCCTGAAAATGATGCGCTTACATAGAGATCTTATCAAAGCAGTCTAATTCATTGTGGTTTTCTGTTATGGTTATCCAAATGGTATTTGTTCACTCGTACTGAGTGTGAGTAGTTGAGGTCATCCATTGAAACTGACTAGGAGTTGCGTTTTTAATCACCTCTTGAGCCAAAGTTTTATAAACCACCGATATATTCAATTTAAGTTTAATTCTGCACTTCACTAAGGAGATTCTAGATAAGACTTGATTCATAATAAGAAAAAAACGTTTTGGCAGTGATGTTTGCTTCTCCGCAGCTTTTCACCGGCAGAAATTCTGGTCGCTTGATTGGCTCGTTAGCCACTTACTGTGTTGTGCAACTGAACTGAACCAACTGAACTCCCTGTGGCTTTTTTAATTTTTTGAATTAAAAGATTGTAAATAATCCATATTTTCGGAGCGCAATAATGCATTCCATAATACTCTTCTACTAGACATCTTCGTGAAGGATATTGATAGAGGTTTAAACGCTTCATTTCGGCATGCTGATCTGGACGTTCGATTGGCAACACAGACGAAGACATCCTGAACGAAATGAAGTGAAATAAACTAGACAGTGTCAAGGTCGTTTGAACTACGATCAATATTCGAAAATTTATTTTGAAATTGTGCTTTATCATTTGCTGTGTAAATTGTACTATATTTCGTACGCAGTAACACGTGATTGAACTGGTTAATCGTACCAACCTTGTCCAACAGTGGCATATGAGCAATCCTGGTTTTCCACCCCACATCAATAGTCAATAGTGTATTGTGGAAAAAAAGCTATAAGCTTAATGGAATAACCAGAAGATAGTTAACACATTAGGTCTGAATAAGTTTCAGCATTTCAGCAAAGTGGTCGAATCGAAACGTGCTCCATATTAGTTGAGACGTAAAACGCCATGGGAAGGGGGAAAGATATGGTGCAGTATCACAAATATTATCGTAATAAAAGCATAATTAAGAATTGTGTATCGTGTGTTAAAAATGGAGGTCAATTCACGGGTGTGCAATCGTGCAGTATTTATGTGCTGTGCGGCTAACGTGCTAAATTGATTGCCACAGGTTGTGAGCTGCATGCTGAAATACGCTGGAGTCTCACTACCACTTCTATTTTCTTTCTATTTCTTTTGTCATATCTGTCTAGGCCAGGGCAACCTGACAGTAGCTTTGCCCACGTACAGTCTCTCACTGTGCGGCGCTTTGCCTGGATCAGGCTTGTGCTTTCATACCATAATACCAGTCGCACAATAGTAAAAGTAATGTAAAGGTTTCCTCGGATACCCAGTCTTTCCCTTTTCGGGAATTCGTTCGGAGCTCCGCTATTGAGGTTCGTTGTATTGTATTGAGTTTCAAATGAATCATCGTATTTTTCCGAAATTTCAAAGATAGCTCTGAAGCCGGAAAATTGGGTAGAGCCAGATGTATTCACAGTCATTCAGTGACCCTGTATTAATTTGTTTGGTGGCGTGGGACCACGGACGAGAGCTGAGGTGGCATCAAGACGTGATCTGTGCCGCTGGCATTGCCAGTCTCCGCACCACGATAAGCCCTACAGTCCTCAACAGAAGAGCTTAAGCGCGAGCGGACAAAAATATGATCCAACTGGTGTGCAGTGCGTCCGTCGTTAGAATACCATGTCAATAATTGCCTCCAGGGATGCTGAAAACGCGTGTTCGTCACTGTAAGACGGTTAAAGCCAGCGAAATCAAGCATGCGCTCACCATTGTCGCAACGTGTTCCAAGACTGAACTTGCCAATAATTCGCTGAGGAGTAGCGTCCGGTTCTTATGTACGGGTATTCCAGTTCCCAGCAATGATCAGCATGTCACGCCTAGGGATTTTATCGACGGCCTGTTGTAATTTTTCATAAAATGCATCTATGGATGCATCTTCAGCCAAAACAGTCAGGTTGATCGATTTTCAGCTGCAACGCATAACAAAAATTCGGGGTGAAATAGCTTCCCAACTAACCCTCTACGAGACCATGCTCCAGATTTTTCCTCAGGGGTTTCTCCTAAAGCCTTTCCCGCGATCGGGTATCCCGCAAGGCAGCGTAGGTTTAAAATCAGGGTTTTCATTCCCTTTAATGAAATGCCCTCCCAGGCTAACGAGCTCCATGTGCTCGAAGCGAACTGGTTTTCATGCGCCAGTCACTTATCCTCGCCCCTTCTCCTGTTGATACAAACAGTTCCGCCGGGTTCGGGGAGCCACTTGTGCAGGCCAGAAGCTCATCATCATCATCATAAAGCACGAGTCTGGAGCCAGACAAAGTGCCAAGCAATATGATGCAGGAGAAGCAGATAAACAAGCGCGTTAAAAAGGGAAAGCAGGCAAGCGGAATATGCAAAATCAAATGCGCAAAAAGCTTCTTGTTTTTGTAGTTTCACTGCATGCGATTTTGTGGTTGTTTTTTGTTTTTGTTTTTTATATATAAAATAATACCGGATAAAAAAATATAATACACATAATAAAATACACTGGCGCCAGACTTCGGTTTGCAGCCATATCGCGTAAGGTTTCCAGCCAACTATTAAATGGAGCTTTTGGACCCCACCCAGGCAAACGAATACGCCCAACTGGGCCTAGCGCTACGGTGAGTTTCTTCATCCCAACGCGCCACGTCATGGACTGGCCACCCGATTGTTTCTGCCGGCTTCTTCCAGGCTCTGCGAATAAGGCGCGGTACGGTAAACGGTGAATAGGCATTCTTAAAACATGTCCCAACCATCGCAAAGAGCAAGCATCAGCATTTCTCTCTTTCCGTGGCTCCCTTGTCCTAACACCCACTTGCAGACATCTATATTTCTAATACGATGCTGCCACAGAATGCGAGCAGTCCTACGCAGGCAACGGGTATCAAAAACAGAAAGCCGACGGACATCTTCCGCTCGGATATACCAGGTTTCGCAGCCATAAAGTAATGTAGCGCGCACCACTGCGTTGTACACTCGGCCTTTAGTATGGAGTGAAACATCGCCACAAGTGGCGAAGGTTAGCAAATGCTGCACCCGCTTTGCGAACACGATGTGAGATCTCGTCCTCGACAGGCCAAAAGCTGGACTTGGTTGTCAGAGGATATTTGAGACACGCGCCATATGGGAGCATCTTATAGACAGTGGGGGCGTATCCCCACTGCCACCCCCGGCTATGTCAACCTTTGGAACCTGGAGCAAATCTACCATTTCTGGGCAAGGATTTTTCGCCATTCAGTACATCAATTCAATTATCTCAGTGCAAAAAGTTTGGAGGACCTATAGTTTGACACCGCTTGGCAGAGCATCTCTATTGTTTTGCTGTTTAAACTTCAGTTTCTGTGGCAACTGCAGGCTGACCGTGAATACCAAATGATACAGTATGTGTGTATGAAATAACGAGCCTGATCCGGTCAAAATGCCGCACATTAATAGACTGCATGTGGGTTAAGCCTGGTCTAGACAGACATAAAAGGAAAGTGATTGCTTTCCATTTACGGTGCATTCATCGTATCGCGGTTGAACAGACTCAAAGCACAATCGCTGTCTAAAGCTGGTCTAAAGAGCATGTGCAATCTACTGCGACAGCATCTCCTACACTGGTTACGCCAAGTCTATATAATGGAAAACGGTCGTGTCTCCATGTTCTTCTCGATTTAACCCGAAGTAGGGAAATCTTTCTTTGTGTATATATCACATGCGACACAAATAAAAGTTCTGGACGTTGTCCCTAAAAGTTTAGATGAAATCACTCGCTTTAGTGGTATGGCGCAACGCGTACTCCTCAAACTGATTATAATCAGATGGTGCTTCCGGTTAGTGAACGGATATTACGCAGACAGCATTAAAACATCGCCCATTGACCGAATACTGATTATTGTTTCGAACGTTATGGGAGAAAGTGTTGCTCATATAGCATGATAACATCACGCGCTTGCGATGTACATCTATGGTCGACATCCGCTGAAATTATCCAACAATAGCTCTATGTATCATTGCCACAAATTCTCTCTTTCTCTCTCACTCTCATATATATCTTTCAGCAAAATGAGCCTCTGGGTTGATAAATATACACCTTCGTCTTTATCGAAATTGAACTATCATCAAAAACAAGCCTCCGACCTCAAACACTTGGTACGTAAAATTGTTTCAGTTTTTACACTTTAGATTGATGGTGGTAATTTCCCTCATCTCCTGATATATGGGCCTTCTGGGGCTGGCAAGCGAACACGTATTATGTGCATTTTACGTGAATTATACGGCTCTGGTGTTGATCGTCTTCGTATGGAGCATCATGATTTTCTTACTCCATCAAATAAGAAAATTAGTGTTTCGACGCTCTCTAGTAACTTTCACATGGAAGTGAATCCGAGGTAAGCGGTTCTGCATTTATTGCCGCGTATACGTTGTCACAATCAATGTTAATCCCAGATTTATTTTATAAATCTATTCCATTTTACTTTCCTGGTACATTCGTCACCATATGTTATTTATTAATCTTGTAAATGACCTGGCTCACACTTTACTTGGCTACGGAATAAGTTTTTCATGCCCTGCAGTACCATCGTTGGCGTTCAAGCTTTTTGATGAAATGCTCGCCTTCTAGGATTCATATCTTTTTCTAGCTTACACACCTGTTATGAATAGTTCACTGAGACCCTTATGTTGTTGTTTGCCTCCTTCGGTCGATGTCCACCATGGATGTACATCACAATCGCATGATTTTTCCATGTTCCACAGCCTTTCGAATGACTAAACAGTCCGATTCGGGAGGAACAATCTCTCCCGAAGCGCTGGGAACGAAGGCAGAACTTGGTCGATCTGCGTCAGCTGCACGCCGGCGGCGTGATCTGCGTTCAGTAGCTATGATCTGTATCTGCTCTTCTTCAGCTTGCAGACGACGCTTTACATAATGCCTCCAATGTGAGCGGTCCAGAGCAAGTACTTCCCCACTCGCGGTTTGTCGGCTACAGCATCGGCTATAACATCTACCTTCGATTAGGTTATCACTACAATTCCAATGATTGCACAGTTTTTGCAACTTTTCGGTACTTCTGTGCCGTACAGCTGACACTGTGCCAAATTGATTTGACGTCAGTAGTGATCTGAAGACTGCCATTTTCCATTGCCCCATCTTTCTAGGCCTGGTAAACCTGACTGTAACTTAGTCCACGTGCAGTCTATGACTATGTGGCACTTTGCCTTGATCAGGTTTGTGTTTCATATATACATATCGTGCCTATCATCTTGCTACATTTAGCAATGCATTACAGTTTGGAACCGATTTATCCCCATTTCTGATTCACGCTTTTTTATTTTCTCAGTGATGTTGGCATATACGATCGTATAGTTATACAGGAATTAATAAAGAACATGGCATCAACGGCTCAACTAGACGCCAGTCAGCAGAGAGATTTCAAGATCGTCGTTCTACACGAGGCTGATCACTTGACTCGTGATGCGCAACATGCACTCCGCCGTACGATGGAGAAATACGTCTCGACATGTCGCCTCATTTTGTGCGCGGAATCTATTAGCAAAGTAAATTCGCTTATACTCTACCGCTTTAGATATCATCATCATTGACATCATTACACCGGTAACAAGTACCAAGCCAATATATTGTGGCGCTCACATCCGTATCTCTTTGTCCTGTGTAAGGGATGGGGATGTGAGCACCACAATACTACTACTACTACTACTACATACTTTGATAATTCTACTGAATTCACAAACGATGGCTAAGTAATAACTAACACAGTTGAATTGGCAAATTTTTGAAAATATGATAACAGTCGATTTGCCCATTAAAGAAGCGATATGGCGATACGCATGCGTGGATTGTTATTTCGAAAATAATAAACGAAAGTTCTATGTTGGGGGAACACAGTATTTAATGGTTTGCCCGCGTTATGGACCAAAACTATTTTAGTGGGACAAGGGTTAGCTAATTTATTACGAAACGATGCGGTTAAATACACTTCAAGACAAATCAGTGAAATAGTTATTTCAAATCGACCTTTAAAATCATATGCAGTTCAACCTGTCAGCACATGTCTCCGATTAATGAATACCAATAATTAATTTCAAAGTATGAAAAAAGAAAGTTTGTAATGAATCGGTGAGAGCAGTTTATTGGTAACGTTTCGCTTCTCACTCAGAAGCTTCGTCAGACCATGGGTATCAGTACGAACAGAGATCAAGCTTAAATTTCATTCACCTGACCAATCTTAACCAGCTTATGATTGGTCAGGTGAATGAAATTTAAGCTTGATCTCTGTTCGTACTGAGTGAGAAGCGAAACGTTACCAATAAACTGCTCTCACCGATTCATTACAAACTTAATTTGTCACGTCTTGAACTGTTTTACGTGAAATATAGCCATTTTGCTAATGCAGAACATTTAATCTTATCAGTGACATTTAAATGAGATGATATTTTTTAACACTTCTTACTCTGATTTCGGTGGCAATGAGTGTACAGCAGCTAGTATATTTAGCTTAAATTTGATTCAACCCCACAGCTAGTGCTACTATCTAAAAACGGCTATCTTCACCCTCGTAGTTATTGATAATCTTACTATCTGATATGTCGTAAGTTGACTTTATCGTTTTTATCTGTAAAATTTCACGAGTCTAATTATTACGCCAAAGTTACCCCTTAATAATATCGTTCTTGCACGGATGTGTAATAGTACAGTACTTCTGCGCTGCGCAATTAACCTCGTGCTGATTTGATATGCCACCGGCATGTGAAAACACGCTGGAATCTCACTGTCATTCATTTCCCATATCTGTCTAAGCCTGGGCAACCTGACAGTATTCTAGCCCTCTGCAATCTGCCTGGATCTGGCTTGTGCTTTACAATAATATCGATCGATATTGATTCGCCTTTCTCCACACAGCACGTCCGATTGTGTTTTTAGATTATATCCGCGACACGATCGCGTTGCCTCCAAATTCGTGTTCCCGCACCATCAGTCAGCGAGATTGTGGATATTTTGAAAAATGTCGCTCGTCGCGAAGGCCAAACGATGCCGACGGAACTGGCACAACGAATTGCCGTGGCTGCGGAACGAAACCTACGGAGAGCTCTCCTATTGGCCGAGGTGGCCAAGTGGCAGCACACTCCAATGCTTCCTGACCAGCAAATCCAGTTACCAGATTGGCAAGTGTTCATAGCCGATACGGCTGCTGCGATTTTGTCTGAGCAAAGTCCTAAAAGGTGCTTTTATTTTTAAATTTTCTAAGTATTTTATTGTATCAATGCTTAACATGTCATCGCCGCATCCTGGCTGGCGTAGACATTGGAACGGCCATACCTCCACATGGTGTAGGCAGCAGAAGACCCTGAACAGCCAGCCCACCGAGTCTGTCTTCCGGGTTGGAGGCCCACAATGCGATATTTTTGTCACTCGTTGCGCTTAAAGATATGTATCAAATGTGACTTCAGTGGGGGTCTTGCTGAAAGCATCAGTTTGCCGAGTGAAGTGGCAATGAAACTCACAAAAAATCCGTCGCGATGATGTCGTTCTACGCATTCACGAAAATTGATTGAATACATATTTGATGCGAGATGTAGTTACCTGATCCCATTGTGTCTCTGTGTGTAAGCTTCCGCAGGTTCAGTAGTTTTAGATTCCAGTCTTGCCCATCTATTTAGTATTTTGTTTTGTCATTGTTGTGTGGCAGTTAACTATTCGTTGGTGATGATGACGCCTGATTAGAGCGTTCGATCGGATACGATGAAGGTCATGGATGGATTTAACAAGATAATTAAAGCAGATTCCTACTGCTTCATCGCAGATATTCTTTTTAAGTACATTATCTTTTTACCTATCCACTGACTAGCTTCAAAATGTCAATTTCAACTTACAATGTTTTTCAAGTAACTTAAGGCCATTTCACAAACCGTTATTGAAATTATGTGGACAGTTTCCTGGTCAACCAATTATCACGCGTTATCAACGTCCAATGTGTTACGTTTTACCAGAGCAAAAACCCGAAAGCTTAAGACTTTTTACTATTAGTCACTATTGACTAACTAGACCCAACACTGTGCGTACCAAGAACAAAGGCGGACGTTTTTGGCAACGAGCTTTACCGTCTCTGACCAAAATTCAGATTAGGCTGCGGCTCGTCTGTATTTGTACACTGTTTCTGGCGAACACTTTATTGCCGTTAAATTCGACCAATCAGAATCGAAAATCAGATAGTCGAAGAATTTCGAACGATATAGTGATTTTTTGAAGAAAATAATGATATTTCCTCTACATAATGTATTCAACCCTTACAGCCAGTTCATAGGTTGATTAAAACCGCTATGACAGTAAAGCCGATCTCTGAAGATCCCCCGATCCTACCAGCTTAAGCAATAATACGTGATATTGATTTTTGTTTTTGTTCAAGATTGATGCTGATCATATTCTTTTTGTTCAATTGTTGTTATGCATGTACTGTAGAACTTGATCTCAAATTCCCGAATTGTTATCCTTCGCTCTAACTATGTGTTCTGTTCACATAAATTAGAATTTTTAGTCAAATCCCCAGGCTTGTTAGTGATCAGCCTGGTCATATCTTAGTCAAAAAAGCATGATATCCTTTTGCTACTGGGTTGTGCTGTGCTTCTTACCTCAGTATATCCTTAATTTCGATTGCTTATTTTGTGTTCCTATTGGGTGCGGTACCAAAACAACTATCTCCGTAACATCAGTTCACGTCACCCCAGTGTCCTCTCTCGGGCCAATACTAGTTTCGTTCGTTTTATTGCATGGGTGTCACTGTATTTTTTCACAATATTCTCATTGCAGAATATTAGAGGTCCGTGGTCGCCTTTATGAACTGTTGTGCCACTGCATCCCGCCGGATGTGATCATGCGGGCGAGTTGATTTTATTTCTCACATATCGCTACTTGCTTTATATGAGTAGTAGAATTCGACTAATTTTGTCACACGATTTTCTGTCTCGTTTTCAGTTTTTCGTTTTCGCATTATTATCACCCATCTACACCGATTATCCACTGTTTTCGAATGCCATCTTCTTTTTATTATTATTCCTAATCATTTGTATCGACTCTTTCACAACAAAGAACCTTTGACCGTCTCTTTCTAATTACTATTTTTATCGGATCAGTCCTTGTTATATCCCGAATTTAATCTAGATTGTCTGACGCCGGGAATGTTTTTACTGATATCTGTGATTCTGTCCGCATTTTTTCTTGTTACTTTGACATTGCCTGTGTAGCATGTTTGCATCCTTATTGCTCCCCATTGGCTTTTGTTGAAAGCTGTAGCTCACAACTAAACCAACTTTTCTCGATACTGGCTTGCTTGTTCAGTAATAACTGAACATACAGGAATAAAGCAAACTGTAGAAATCATGGGGATCCTCATCTAATTGTGTGAATCGATGTATAAACCTCGTTACCTTCGTAGACTCGTGTAAAATAATGTGTGGTTCAACTTTGCTTAAATGGAGGTTCGACCTCTGTCTTGTTTTCAACGCAAAATCGAAATGAGCTCTTCTCATTGACGTGACTCACCTGTATAGTTGTAGAATAGTGCAGCTCTCACTTTATCTAGCTGGTAAATATTACATCAGACGTTAAGCTCACGCTAAACGCCCGCTAATCGTTGTTATAAGACGATAGCTAGCAAATTTTATTGACAAAAAATCCAGAAAGCCATTTTGATAGTTGGGCCTCAGCGATTTCCCGACGACAGGTCCTACCGCTTGCCATATCCTTGTGCCACACTGGCATAAAATGTTGAAATTAGCTGAAACTCGCGTTTCTACACCCACGGCCGGCTTCGTACTGTTCGCACACATTGGGTGAGACCAGTAAGATGAGGATCCGCGTGTCTGAAACAGTAGAGAAATAGGAAAGCAGTTGTGAACTTGTAAGCCACTGTTTGATGAGACTGACACGACCAAACTGCATGCAATACAGATTTTTATTTCAATCCCATTACAGCAATCGCCGTTATTGATAACTTTGACAATGTGACTGTTTTCGCACACTTCATGTTTTTCCTTGTAGGGCCTGGTTGATAATTTACTGGGTTCTTGTGACGGTCATCTGAAACTAGAAGTGGTCCGACTCGCCGCGGAGTATGAGCATCGATTGCAATTGGGACAGAAGCCCATCTTCCATTTGGAGGCATTTGTTGTTGCGTTCATGGCGATTTACAAGCGGTTCGTCGAAGATGCTCTCGGTTCCACATCAGAGTGGTGAATATAAAGCAATTTCGAATGATTTTCTATGCTACTGCATTTTGAATAAAAAGATTGATATTTTTCCTGTTTGTTTTCGGTGTGTGCTCTGCAGCATTGGAACGGATTGCTTTTCGCTCGTTCGAGAATGAATGAATGCACAAGCCTGGTCCAGGCAAAGTGCCGTACAGTCAGAGACTGCACGTCTGCTGAGATACTGTCAGGTTGCCCAGGCCTAGACAGATATGAGAATGAAAATAGAAATGGTAGTGGGACTTAGCCTGTTTCAGAATGCAGCTCACCACTGATGGCCAATCAATTTAGCACGATGTTAGCCATACAGCACAGAAGTACTGTACAATTGCACATTGCTCGTTCGAGATTGCGGACAACATTGCGAGTCATCATTCTCGAATAGTTTCCGACTGAAAATGCACCTGATAAATTTCCAAGTGACAAAACTGTTCAATTTTGATCTTTAAGTGGCAGATTTCACATACATCTGTGTCTACAAGGTTTTTTTTATCGCATTATCTCTCGGGATGCAACGCTAAACTCGATCAATTTCAATGACTGTCTTTTGCATCTTGAGTTTCGGAGTCACCTATGTTTACAGCGTGTATGTTTGCGTTAGAAGAAACCAATTTTCAATTTAATGCTGGGTTCGGCCAGTCTTATTTTATACAACTTCAGATCTCAAATTTGTATTGCAACGGATCACAATAGACCTGTCATTGCAATTACATTGCGACCTTTTCCATTTTCATTTTATCTTTTCCGATGTGAGTAATTTCAGCTCGTGCCCAAATCGTAAAGTTTCCTCTTTGACATGGTCATGTGGCATTTTTGTTTACCGATTTGCAGCTCAATGTTTGACCTCTTCCATCTGATATCTAGCATGTTGATTTCATTGTTACCACATTGCGTGTTATGACTTCATTCCGATCATTTGACTTTTACCTCGGCATACAGTACCCATTCAATTGGCGAATTTTGGCAGCACACTCTCTTCCCCAACCTAGATAGGAGTCTCATTGTGTCCCAAGCGATCAGTCAACTCCTAGCCTTTCTATTTCCCCCCTCATATCGGTCTACGTCTGGGCAACCAGTATCTTAGCCCACGTGCAGTCTATGTCTGTGCGGCACTTTGCCTGGATCAGGCTTGTGCTTTCATACCATACCATACGGGTCGATGCTTATAGCTTTCATTTCTCACTTATAAACATCTTGGTGCGTCAATACAACATGCAAACATTTGTGCACGTAAAAGGTGAATTCGGCTTGCAACGATATCGCCGTTTTGCAGCTTGTTGGCAGCGCATAATTATCTGGTTGCTGCAGGTTTTGTTTCAAAATGAAAAAAAATCATGTGAACATTCTTGCCTTAGTAATTAAATGTAATGTGTTTAACGCAAATTTTGCTCGTATATTTCTTTCATTATCATCTACTTTTATGTATTGAATGATTGTTATGCAGTGTTTACAATAACTGTCGCATATGTTTATCTAACGCAACAGATCTTTTAAATGAAAAATTTGTTCACAAATAACGGGACGTGTTTTTTTTGCTCCGTGTATTTGTTTATTTCCCGGGGGAATTTCTCAAGACGTTCGACGCTCGTTTACTTCATTTACTCCAAGAGTGGAGACCATTGAATTGGTCCCACTCTCAACTGATGTTGATTGCGCCAGAGTGTCCTTGAGAACGCTACGAACGGTGAATACCTCGTTAATGTGTACTCTACCGTTTGCTGTACCCCTGGAAAAATTTGTTCGATTGTCAACTCGCTGGGCAATTCGATTAGCCCTAATTTCCCACCCTCTCTCCCCCAACTTCTTCACCAGGCTTGTATACTAAAAGTGGATGTTTTCGACCCTAATCAAATGATTCGTTGCCTCGGCTTGTCTATCAGCCGAATGATAATTTGCACGTGTTCCCAACTTCATTCGTTTAATGTTTCGCCGCATGGTGGTACCTGGTTAAATTCAATTTCGATTGCATCTAATTGGATTACCGGATGACATTTTGAATAATTTATCGTTGCGAAAGTTTGGCGGTGAAAATCAAATTCATTGAAATAAATTTCCTAAAAGTCTATTTTGAAATGTGTTGCCATGTTTATATGTGCCCGCTCGATGACAAAAATAGACACTCGTTTACATGGTGGAGCGATGCCCCAAATTTTTTTGAATCGTTAATTAACCCAGTCGATTGGTGTAGTTGGAAATGGATTGCATTTATTTTGTAACAAGCTGGGTATGTCAGACAGAGCAGTCGGACATCTCTTGTCATCTCGTTTATTGCCGTCACGGAATGTACATGCATCCACTGAACGATAGATTGCGCTCTTACGGTGTGGTCCACTGGTTACGGAACAACTAAATTTTACCAGACCTTATTTACGATACAAAAACAACTCAATTGCCCACACACGATACGAACACAGACACCTCAGGATAGTTTCTTTATTTTCTCGAAGTCTGCTAGTCAATATTGTGACCAGAATTATCACATTTGGCCGTCAAGCTTAGGTGATTTTAAATCACATTTTGTTGAACGCATTCATGATTTTTCTTTTTTTATATTAAATATAATTACGCCAGTTTGTAAATTTTTTCTTGGCCTATACCCAATAAGAACATTAATTCGATTTGATTCTGTTCGAGTTTCTCTTTTCAATAATAGTTATATTAAATTTGTATATGTTGCAAACACTTCTCAACACCACAGGAATACGGTATGAATGAAAATATAATAAATATATAGTATAGTATTATAAATATATAATATAATATATAACGACTAGAGTATATCGAATGTATGACTCACGGATGAAGTTCATTCCCATATAAGTCCAAATTTGCTCTGAATATCGGCTTTTTTAGGAGAGTCCACCGCATGTATAGGTAGGGAATTCCAGAAAATTCTAGCATGTATGGCAAAACATGTCACCGGCAATCAATACGGGAACTCGGGACGCAGAAGGATAATGTATGTCCGCATGCCACTTTCACACCGCGCTCTTGAAACAAGAGTCTTAGTCGATGTCTTCGGTAGATAATTCTATCGGTAAGAATACTGTCGCGCCGTATCCTTCTTTAGGTGAAGTTGCATAGGTCCTGACGTCGCAATATTTCAGTGTACGGAACATTGAGAAGACCCATCATTAATCTTTTTGCTTTGTGATAGATTTTATCAAAGAGAATAACATTTTTCCGCATCCAAAGATCCAAGACCTACCAGATACTCCATCGTAGGTCGAAGGCAAGCATTCATTATCCTTGATAACGTTACTAGAGAGAATCTTCCCAATAGTGTTCGAAAGATCCATACTCCAATGTCTTTTTCCACAGAACTCTATTCCAAGCTTTCCGTTTGCACTCGTTATGCGCGAGGAACACACTTACCAAAATGGGGCTTCTTGCTTTTCCATCTGTTAAATGGTATATCATCCGCAGCCCCCAGTGCCGACACGGTTTCCCAATCCCTTTTAACTTTTGTACAAACTTCAACGCAGCTGATCCGCGTACAAATTTTCATAATATCAGCGATTAGGTCCAATTTGGATGTGAATTTTTTATATTTAAAAATAGAAGCGGTCCTAGTACATATCCTTGTGGGACTCCTTTTGTAGTTTTAAGCTTACTCGAACTCTTGCGTGGCTATCTTGCAAGCAGTCAAACAACCACGTGAAGAATGGGTCACTGAACCCTAAGTGCATCAGTTTTTTAGAAGCAAATGGTGATCAAATGTGTCATAAGCTTTAGAAATGTCCAAGTAGCAGACGAACTTAATCTTACATTTTCCATTTGATGACAGCAAACAACCAGAAGCGCACCGAAGCTGTGCGCAGAATACCATATTAGTCATTCTTATTGTCCCGAGCGCTTTACATAGAATCACTGATTCAGTATTTGACGGTCTTTATTCTTTGGAGGTTACTTATTCAACAGTTGCTTCAACTGAGGCATCACTACCATGCAACTGCTGTGAAATCAAATCTACAAGTTTCTTTTGATTGTATCGGTTACCTTTTGCTGTCTAGTTTAAGCGTTTCATAAGGGATGCTTCTTTGGCGGTTTAGCAGTCCAAATAGGAGCTTTGCACGAACCAGTGCGTAATCAGTGCTTGCCGCCTTCCCTGTTTCGAACCATTATCGGGTCTTCAGTGTGTAGTACTGAAGGTATGCAGTGGCCTCGGATTAGAAAACAATCAATGTTATTCGCCTTATTAACATAATTCGAGGGCCAGGTAATCAAGTGTTTCCTAGCCGACTGAGTCTTAGTTCTGTCCGTACGTCCATTAAGTTTTTTGCACAGGCTTCGAGGACACTCAATAAAAAACTAACCACACACACATGCCGATTAATCCAGGAGGTCAATCGGTTTAACGCTAATCGCGTTCAACCACAACTCTCGCCACTTGACGGCAATATGCCAGAATCCGGTTGTGGCATGTAGGTGCGGGGGATGTGAGCACCATTTTACTGTAAAACACCTATCTTTTATAGGCAAAGCAAGTGATCTCAACATTCACATGAAACATGTCTTTCCCAGTTATCACTTCAATTTGATTTGCCAAGCGTTTTTGTATCAACCGGCTCAATTTAAGCTCTTGCCACGTGGGGCTCCTTCGACTAATCTGGACGAATTGCATATCGTTTCATAGCGGCTGACCTTGTCCATCTTCTTCTCCTGTTTCGAAAGTTGTTTGCTGCTCCTTCCTTTTGAAACCCGAATGATTACGGATTCGCGATTGTCGTCGTAGGTCATTTCGTGACTTACTACTCTTTTCGGAGGGTGGTGTTCTGCACATTCACCGAAAGATCGTGATTATCCCTCGTCGCTAATGCACATCACACCACGATATGATTTTGGAAACATTGTCACCCTTCGTAGGCGTTTTCCTTGTGATTGCATCTTAGATGCTGTTGTCGAAACATCCGCTGTCAAATGGACGAATCGTCGCAACTAAGTCGAAGTTGTCATCTCGCACCGCTCTAATGTATTTCTATTCATTCTATCCATCAGAGTAATCATGGTTTGAAAATGAATACCTCTGACTTGGGTGTGGTTCGTGTGAATTTACCGCGCGAAAGCATTCATGCACCAATTAACGATAATTTTTAATTGGCTTTTGTTATGGCAATGAGGGATATTTCATCACGAATGGAATAGAAGTTCGATAATATCGTTTTTCATGGTAATTAAACAGTTGCAGTACCATAAAATGTATATTAAAAGAACAAAAAACATCGTATTTGAATGCATTTTTATTACACAAGCCCCACGACAGGTTTCATAGTGTTTGCTCTGATCGGGTCGGGACAGTACGATCAGAGTTCGCATGCTTTGTTGAAGCCCATGGTTTTAACTCCATACACATGTGTTTGGACGGATGTGATTGAACAGGTTGGTCGTGCAAACCTTATACAACGGTATTTACCAGGTTTAGATTAGATTATTTTTGTAAACTGTAACAAAAAATGTTTTAACCCTTTGTCTACGGTAATTGATTTACGTATTTTATGATATTTTTGTGTTATTCGGCTTAATTACGGCATAAATAAAACCAATGATTAATTTTTATGGCTCAGATTCCAGAGACCGCCTGACAAGTGCAATCCGATGGTGACTGAAGGTACCGACGGGAGCTACTGAGAAATCGACTGCTTGTTTGAGGTGGTAACTAGAGTTACCGTCACTAGACAAAGGGTTAAACGTAAGAAGCACTATGATTTCGTTTGTTTCAGCAGGTTTCTCATTCGCCATAACTATTACATGTAAACTAGTTACCACGGCGCTCAACGAAGTCGAGATATTTCGGTTGACTTGAGATAGAGTTGAACAAAATGATTCATACCATGAATGACGACCAATCACTCAAGACGTTTTTAGTTGACCAGTATATTGCGTTGCTCACACTCACTGCACTTACGCTCCATGTGGAGACAATAAACATTAGATACACTGATCCTTGAACAACGATTCCTCTGTCTGAATGTTCATCTAAAATGTTATTTTCGTTCAATCAGTATTTCGATCGTTATTGATTTCTAACAACAGAACTGGTTGTTAGCACCAATGTTTAGATCCGTATTTCAGGTTCGTTCTAATTATATCAAACGGCAAAACACCGTATTGGCCGTAGTTCACAGCGCCAAAGTAGGTAACATCGAAGTGTTATTATTATTATTATTATTATTATTATTATTATTATTATTATTATTATTATTATTATTATTATTATTATTATTATTATTATTATTATTCTTATTATTATTATTATTATTATTATTATTATTATTATTATTATTATTATTATTATTTTTATTATTATTATTATTATTTT
>JACCGJ010022821.1:0-43237 GCA_013407085.1 Atriophallophorus winterbourni
CCTGTGATCGAGAATCAAGCAACAATTAGTATTACGAATGAGCCGATCATCACCTCATCACTGTTATGTCAATATCTTGATGCCTCATTTTTAACGTTTCTAAAATCTGTTAATTAATGTGCAGACGTTTTACCTAAACACGTGTTCCACAGGCTGAATTCACCCATAAAGCTATTACTGACGTATATCATTTATACAATATTTTAGTATTCATTCTTAACTATTCTATTCTGATATGTTTCATTTCCGATTTTCGTATTATTTTTTACCAATTTTTACCCGGATATGATTGAAAAATATTTTGTCTATTTATAAAGTGGTTCTCATAATATAATCTGCTTCTTTATTTTAGATGAATCGGATATTTAAACATGATTCCTTGCAATGTCGGCGAGATGGCTTGCTCAAAAAGAGTCTACGTATGTTGCATCCCAAACCTATTTCAGCTGAAACGCTACTTAACAGCCTCAGAGCCAGTTGTCAACTGCACATCTGTCATCTACCACTAATATTGGATTCTTATCCGGTTCAACAAGTTTTATTACTCCTGAATTCCATAGAGAAACAAAAGTACATTTTAGTTACTTTTTCTAGATTTATGCAGATTCCATCGGTTTGATGAGCATTCTGGCACTCTTTCCCATCAGCGGGTAACTCTTTCTTTATGACGAGCTGTAACAGGTTTTTCGAGTCGTCAAAAATCGACTTAAGTTTATATTAAAGGAGCTTTTCGGAGGTTCCCGTAATCAAACCATATTTCTAAGATATATCCTTTGCAAAATTAAGTTTTTGAATTTCGTTTCTCGGCCATATGCCTACTTTTTGAACGAAGCTATACAAATTCATTGATGTGTACATTTTTAATTATGCACGGTAAATTACAAAATATCAGTTATTTGACGAAACTCATTTTTCTTCGATGGCGCATTGTTAACATATTGCTCCTGACGCCCACGTGCAGTCTCTGACTGTGCGGCACTTTGCGTGGATCAGGCTTGTGCTTTCATACCATACCATACCTGACGCTCAACTCCGCCAAGGACGGTCCCAGCCGTATGAGAAAGGAGGAGGGTTGGGCTTAGGGCTAGCAACTATCCCGTAAAACCTACATTGCTACGGAAACGATGACAACAGATCCGTGGTTAGGTCATGTCTACAGGATGGATCCCAGTTCGCATACGAAGGTAGCCATGCACTGGCATCCGCAAGGTAAACGAAAAAGGGGACGGCCCAAGGAAACTTGGCGCAGAACTTTGGAACGCGAACTACATGCACAAGGATTCACGATGCAGACGGCAACGGAAGCAGTGACAGACCGGAACCACTGACGTGAAGTTGTCTTCGCCTCATGTGCCACCGGCACGGAGAGGAGAATGAATGAATGAATTATATTAACGATGTCCTTATTAACAGTAGCACAGCATACACACATTGAACACTTACGTTAAATGTTCCACGTGTTTTATCAGTAGGACATCGTAATAAACTTTACCAAATTTCCGTTTGGCGGCTCCAGCCCTCAAACGTCAGCTCGTACCGTATTGCAATAACGCGATCATGACCAGTTCGAGGCTTTTGCAGAAGGCTTGGACATAACACAGCGCACAGGTCGAGGCATGGATATAACAGTAAAATTTATTTTCTTTGATAATTTCCGTCAATCTAGGAGTATTCAATTGTCTTTATTACACATGTTCAATTCACAGAAAATGAAATCACGATCCCCCAATAAGGGCCACAGCTGACCGGTTCAACACAGATATGGTACGTCAATCCTTCAAAGAGGCACATCAACAATGTCGAAAAACCGCTATTTTAACGCTTCCATCCCTTGCAAGCACAGCACCAGACAAGGAGCAATTGTTTTTGTGAAACCTACACGAAAAAATCATCTCGCAGCCTAAAGCCCAAGGATTTAATAAAACAGCAACGCTCAAAGGCTTTTGACCAATCCACAGTCTTGATTTGGCATTTGCCGTAATTTTTAATCGCTTGAAACGCCTTGATTAAAAAAATCATAGTCTGAGAATCAGTTGCAGTTTTTATTTCAAAGCTAGATAAATACATGACGAGTCATGAGTTATGTGACTGTTCCTATGAGTTTTTGTTTTACTGCTTATACATCGTCATCTCATGATTTTTGTTGAGATGATCGCTATTCATACCATTAAATACCATAGTTCTGAACAAGGTGAGTAGAAAAGTTTAAAGTATATAAGAAACATACTTGAAGTAAATATGAAACCTACAAAACCGATAAATTTTTATCAATAATAGCAAAATTTGGCGAACACGATACTCTATATAATGTCTGAAAATTCAGCAGCATAAAATGCAATGACATTTAGACGCTGAAAATTCCCTGAAGCAGAACCAATGCTTTATTATAAAACCCTAAACTATCAACTTTAGATTAATGAGAAAAGAACAAAATATATGGGAGAATTGCGGAGGAAAATTTTCACTTATTTGTTGAAAGTTGTCGGTTTATCTATTTTTCCTAGTTTCGATCTAATATGTAGGATATTCGTTGATAAATGCTGGAATGGCACCGAAAATGATCACAAGGACATTCATTCAGCTGAAATTAGCCTCTATAAATTTCTTGAGTAATGGAGCGTCCCTTCTCTCAACTACACGGTGACAGACCTGACATCAATGTTTAAAACAAACTATACCTGCGTAGCAAGCCACGTTCGTAAGAACAATTTGTACTACTTTAAATTGTTCAACTTCGTTTGTCATTAATCGAATCAGCTAGACCGTCTGCTATCAGGATTTTAAATTTGAAAACGATTTTTGATAATCAAACTGTCGAGAAATCAAGTCATTTTTATTATAAAAATTCGAAACCATGTAATATTGAGGCTCGCATGTTATTAAACAATCAAATATATTTACATGTTAATATCCGGACTGAAAATAAATGGTCATCTCCTGTGCGTGTGCCGACCTTTCACTTTGTGACCTGAAGAAGCGTCATTATACAAACAGCATTGTCAAAAGCGACGTTATTCTAACATTTTACCATTGGAAGTTCAACATTATGGGCAATGAGAATCAGTTTAACAAAACAGTGTCGAAGTAACGACCAGTGACCACGGCAACGCTTATTCGATAGCGCCAACTTGGCCAACACTTTCGTCCGGTACTGTACACGAGACATGCATACACGAAGTAATCGAGGCGAGGGTACCGCTGCCCCTAAAACGAGGGGCTCGTGTCATTATTTTCTTCACACAGGAATGGAGGGAAAATTTAAGAAAGCACGTGGATTCTGATCGTACGGTCCCGATGAATACAAAAAAAATCGAGAAACCTGTCGCTGAGTGCGTGATGAGATAGCATGCAAATGAGTAAATTTACGATTGTAATTGGATCACTTCTACTATGAAATCACATTATTTCGTTTCTGATAAATGAAAATTAGCAAACGGTGCATACACCTAAGACTAGGTGCAAAGCACAAGTTGGTAGGTGAAGATTTAGTTTCGTTGCTTTCACCGGATTGCAGCTGGGATGAAATGCTATAAAATTAATTTCCGTAAAAGTTTCCCAGACCAAGTACAATACCATCATTGATTGGCTGACCTAGATGTAAAAAATGGACGTTAAAGTAACGTTTACTATTCTATTGCTATCCGAAAAATACGCAATCATCAACAAATTAAACATTTTCATTTAAGATTCGGTAGCTTTACAGAGTGACAGCGCGTGCAAAAACGGTCTTAATATCACGTTTACATCGGACTCTTCAATCAAACTCGTTTCACAACCAGACACCCAAATCCACATCAATCACATGAGCAACAAGAGCTTTCATAGATACCAGTTAAATGCTTAGCCGAATCCACACTTTGTTTATTAATGGCGATTTATTTTGTCTCATTGTTTGTACTACCGCAACATTAGACAATTTTAAAATACGTTCCATACTGGTGATGAGTTTTTCCCGGAACGATGGTACCTATGATTCAACTTCGCATATTCGATCCGACAGCTGAATTAAGAAACACCACCACCGCCGGTTAACAGATGGCGGTTTTCGCGATAAAAAGTGATAAACGATACTCCAAATCAGTTGGTAGAAGCAGTTCTTGTTAAAAGTCATACGATAGCGACCGCACACACTCGCTTACTTAATATTGTTAATCAAAAACGTGTATGGGGTTAAATTATGCCGTCAAACATGGGAAATTTGGGTCTGATTTCAATCGACTTTCTTTAACGTACAAAACGAGATGGGGATAACGTAATTTAACTGTTTCAGCTCACAACTAAAGCACATAAGAAGAATAAATCTTGAACGAAATTTCATTTAAGAAAAGTTAAGGTGCCTACTTGTCTAAATTATGGCGATTGAAATCATATCTGGAATCCAATTAGTGCATCTACTTATGCGACATCCATCTCTCCCGTGTGGTATACATAATCAAATCGGGTTTTTAATTAGTACATTTGGAATGTATACCAGGATATACTGCCATCGTTATAGAATCGCGAGTGAAATCTCATATGACAGAATATCATTACACGAATGAAGACTAAAACACGGTCACCGATTACCAACGGCATCAGGGCGAGGTAGACTGGGGTAGCTATGAAGGATTCAATTCAATTTTAATGGTCTAAAAAGCATTAGCTTTACAAAAAACCACAGAATAATATGGCAACAACGAATAATATAACAAGCAAAAATGGGATTAGTTGCTTACTGAGCAGTTCAAGAATAAATTAAAAATCCAAAGGGCAGAAATTGTTTTCGATTGCTGGGATAACAAATGTAGGTGCATGGTGTTCAGATGTATAGTTTTTTTCGATGCACGGGTTTAGGGTCAAAAAGGCATCTCTTGAAAGTTTGCTGATTTGGTGAGTTTACAACATTATCTGGCAGATGTAGTCAAGAACCGCAGAAAACAATGGCTTGTAAGGGGATATGATCAAAGCATTACACGCTAAAGAGTGTTGTGTATGGCATATTTTAAGAGTTTTATTGAAGCTGTCTTTAAAATGACGTGTGCGAGGATTTCAGCTATAGCGACGCGGCTCAACTATTCTCAATTATAGGCTACTCATGAGTAACCTGTTGCTTCAGATTTCAAAAGGCAAGTAAATCCTAGGAAGAAATGGACTCGAGTTTCGCTATAATTAGATCATATCCATGCCTGGATCCGGAGTTGAACCCAAAACTGTCATGAAAACTATTAGCAATATGCTGAACGCAGTGAGGCGATGTTCTTATATCCTACCTCAAAGGCGACTCAGGAATTAAAGTCCGCCAAATATAATGAGGTAAATGAAAGGTCAACGAAAAGAGAACCTTCGACAGTATAACTATAAAAGCAACGATAGGTGTCAAGACCGTCTGGAGATACCGAAACACTGCACAGATACGACAGAGAGTGATAAATCGTTGGTTTCGGATACTACGTGCCAGTGCGACTAACAGGCAAAACAGACTGCTACAAGACACGAAATATCACGGGCATGCATTCACGAAATCACATGCAACAAGTATCGCGAAATACCACTTATTTAGATGGGCTGGACATGAAGGTAAAATACTGTCAGGCTGCTCAGACAGACACATGTATAAGACAGAGATGACGGTACCGAGAATCCAATTAGTAAAGAGAAATGTCCTAAACGTTATTTGCCCGGGAGGGGGTGAACTAAAAATGTGGAAAACGCAAAGAGTACCCAATAAATCCCATTGTCTGCAAAAAGAAGCCGGAAAATTTGAACGGATATATCGCATGGTAAAAAAAAACAAACGAACTTGGTTACATTTGAAAGATCGTTTATAGATGAAAAATAATGTTTTTCTAGCCTCAATGGCTTCGATTGTGACACATTACACAAAACAGATTTTCGAAAATCTCCTCGAACCAAAGAAACGAGGCCGGGAGTGATAAATCACTAAGATGTTCTTATGCCTTAATCCTTACGCTGTCGCTGATTTGATTTGTTCTATAGTCCTAGTCAAACCGCTCCAAACCTACAGCCCTGAAACACATGTGCTACACATTCCACCGTATACAGCCTTAGATAACCTCCTTCGTGCGAAACTAGCGAGATGACACCGCCGTTCGAAACAAAAATTGAAAGCGTAAAAAAGAACCAGAAGTTGACGGGAGCAGAGGAAAAATGGAAAACCGAAACCCGTAAAGAATGACGCAACCTGCAAAAACAGCACGCACCAAAAAGAGAGGACACCCGACAAAATTGCAAAATAATAAGGGTACTAAACGGGAAGGGAAAATGAGAGGCGGGCGGTCAAGCAGACCACATGAACACTTTCGATTCCTCGGGTAACATGGATTGATCAATCAAGGACCAGTGGGTTTATTCAAAAGGGTTATCTGGTGGGAGAAGAAAAGCAAAACATCGTAAAGAAATCGAGGAGTACAGGGAAATTCATTCAAATGAGAAAAAATGGGTTAACATGTAATTAAGCATCCAATGTGTGACAATTTAATATGAAACAGCTTCGCTTGTCATTGGTCTTTGGGTGCGACCGGATCGGCGTGCGGTGGTGTCAACAATGCTTTTAAGTCAAAGGACACGAGATTCCAGCACCATAACCAGGGACAGCACTACACCAGTAGCAAGTAGCGAAAAAAGACAAAATCCTAAAAGATGGGGAATGGCGGAAATTAAGGTGTTACGGAGTAAGCACAGACAAACTGGGATGAGCTGGGATGAAACAAGCATTTAATCGTTTCGGGAACGAGTAAAGCGACATCATCATGATGCTTATTGCAAGACAGCCACAAAACACCCGACGAATAACTAATCACTGCAACATCTGATCACGGTGACCCCAGCAAAGTAGACGGGTTGCATAGACTGGAAAGGTTTCTAAATAAGGTCCTTAACCGTCTATGACATGTGAGGGCTCTGCCACTACGAGATCGAAGCCAGTAGGGATGACATTGGAAAAAAATCCACTTCGGAACACGAAGGTCGGGCAACCAGCATAACCTGTGGATGTTGAATGCTTCGCGATCTAAACATCACTACCGAAGAATTTATCTCAGAAAGCACCGTTGCGTGTGCGAAGGTAATAACTAACTTCCAACATGTTGCGGAGAGTGGTTGCGAAATACTTATATACGCCTGGAAAACCTGACAGTAATATCGCCCACGTGCAGTCTCTGACTGTGCGGCAGTTTGCCTGGATCAGGCTTGTGCTTTCATACCATACAGATGCCGAATGTGCTCTTTAGGTGAAGTAAAAGTTGGGAACCCATACAGTAATACAGCCCGAACTCTCGATTGGTAGACTACCTGAGTAATAGCGACAGTCCATTCTCGTGCCAAAGGTTAACTAGGTTGTGGAAAGCAAGGGTCGCCTTAGAAGGACGTGTCGAGACCTTGTCATCTAATGATGCACAATTATTGATGCAACTACCAAGATATGTAAAACAATCTACAATTGCAAGCGTTTGATTGTAATAAAGTGTTGTTCGATAAGTCGCTATCATGCAGCAAAACATTGCACTTTGAAAGTGCAGAACGCATTCCAAATGCTGGCACGATATTAGCTAGCTTGTTTAGTGTAGTATGTGCACCTGTATACGAGTCGAAAAGCAAGACTATATAATCACCCATGATTTCAGTCGAGGCAATATCCTGCACACAACTAACAATGAAAATTCGCAGATTTTCGATGCTTAATCAATAGCAAACACGGTTGGTATGCAGCTTGTTTATCAAGGTCAAAATTTTTTACAACAAGGCGTTCGTGTCGGTAAACCAACTAACTTTAGCCTACAATAATCACCCGAAATTATGGAATTTCACATAATGACCGTCAAGTTGGTCGAATGGATGGGTATGAGCGCAGGCGGACTACGTTCCTCCAGGAGATTTCGTTGCTGTTAGTGTTAACAGCTTGCTGAGTTTATATGCGGAACCAAAACCTTATTTCACTAAAGCTGATTTCTGGCGTTCGACGCGTTATTGCTGCATCCGAGGACATAGGTTCGTAGTCACAAACCGTCGCGTGATTCGATATAATTGCTGCCTGATTATTGCACATTACTTATCTGGACAGCTAATGATTTGGTGCAAAACCTTTGAATGAAACTGGCGGAAATAGAAAAAATTCTAAAATTAGTCAAAAACTTCACAGGCGTTAGTTCCACGACAGATCGAGGCTAAGTTGAACATCTATTTACATCATATTTCCAAAAAGACGAAGAGTGATCAACCGATTGAGATAAAAAAAATTTGTATCAAAACAGCCGCGTCAATAGTTGATTTTCTTCGCGAGCGATCGAACACAGGAATTTTTAACTAATGAGCGGGCGCTGGTTGATTCAAGCTGAAAGCACACATGCGTGACGAAGGCGGATTAATAGCGAAATTGTCTTTAGACAAATTTCAAAATCAAGGAATTTAACGATGACAGTTAGATGATCCGCTAATTAGTAATTGAGGGACGGAACAGTTTGGGGCCAATCGGAGCAACAACGTTGCCACATGAGTGATTTCTCGATGCGCTCACGTGATTACAAATCAACAATGAGGTACCTATCGGTTTACACGGATGTGCAATCGTGCAGTACGACTAACATCGTGCTGAATTGATTGGCCACTTGTTGTGTGCAGCATGCTGAAACACGCTGGAGTCTCGCTATCATCTCTATTTCCTTCCTCGTATCTGTCTAGGCCTGGGCAAACTGACAGCATCTGCAGTCTGTGACTGTGCGGCGCTTTGCCTGGATCAGGCTTGCGCTTTCATACCATACCATATACCTATCGGGAAGCGTCACGAAGCGCCAGACAATAACACATTGGTCTGACAAATTTTTAAATGTGATGGTTGAACCAAATCTTGTTTGCTCAACTCTGGAAACAGAAAAAAACTCAGCTCCTTTGAAGTGACTCAGAAATCACCAGAGGTTGAAAGACTTTTTTGGGATGTACTAAGAGAATGCTCTTTAAGTCTTAGAGATATTCACATTAATGGCTATCATCTTGTTTAACTATTAAAAAATCAAGGAGCAGCATAGTGGGTTGCGGTCTACGACGCCTCCCACAAACCGACTGTTGTGGTACTTCCTGATCACGTGATTGGCATTCGATTTTAGTGAACGTCAAATCTCGTGCAAATGAAGAGATGATTCCGATATACAAAAAATCAACATTCCTCCACGGAATTCAAGAGCGCAATTTGATTTCGTCATTCTCTGAACAGCTCGCGATTCAGGGTTACTGGAGAAAGACACTAACTAGTCTATCATTTCCGGTGAAAAGTCTACGGACCTAAAGCGCATCTATAACATGGATAATGAAAGAACATTTGGACCGTTCAGCGATGGAGGTTTCGAGAGGCCTTACATACGTCTTCGCGACTGTATGTATGTATGAAATCACAAGCCAGATCCAGGCAAAGTGCCGTACAGTCAGAGACTGCACGTGGGCTAAGATACTGACAGGTTTCCCAGGCCTAGACAAATATGAGGAAGAAAAAAGAAATAGAAATGGTAGCGAGGCTCCAGCCTGTTTCAGCATGCAGCTCACCACCGGTGGCCAATCAATTTAGCACGGTGTTAGCCGCAAAGCACATAAGTACTGTACGACTGCACATCCGTGCAATATAGGTACCATATAGGCATAAAGAACTGTGCGGAACAGTGGAAAGAAGCACGCTTGGACCGTATCAATGTCAAGATCGAATGCACAAAAGAAACGAACATCAGTTTTGTGTCTAACGCAGTGATTTGTATTACTACCACTTAACTCGATAGTGAAAGGTAAAAGGATGCGAGCCAGATGCACCATACTATACGGGTAAGTGTAAAAGTTTAATCTAACTTGGAAGAATAAACATCATCAGGATAATTATCTCGAGGTGCTTAGTTAGTATAGAATCGAGCACCAAGTGAGTGTCTCAGAAATGACACAACCAATATGTAAACAAAACTTACCCAAAGCCAATTAGATTTTCTTGTCATGCAATAAAATCACTTGTATACCCGACGCGACAAAACGAACAGAACAGCTCGTTAACGCTAGATTCTCATGAAGCTACGGATGGGCGGCAAAAACCAGGTAGCAAAAATGACACACCACAGAGAGAGAGAGCAATCGAGAATGGCTCTCTAAACGAGTGACCTTGACAAAACGTGTGGCACGAAACGATTGGTTTACGCGTGCTGCAGGGAAAAAGAAACCCAAAACGATAGATGCGACCTTGACGAAAACGACAGCGAGCAACGGGTGCGAAACACGGGAAGTGGTCGGTGGTCCATGGTTGCATTGCGGTTCACAAACCGTATTGCATCGTGAGTCGTTCGCGTAGCATCGGTGGACATTGCGTCCAGAATTTGGCCCACTCAATCTCGCCCACTTGTGTTTTGAAATCATGGAGTATCTGCATGAGAAAGTTTTCACGCATTACAAGTTCGGCGAGAAAATAAAGACGCAGGCAAAATGCATGGAAAAACAAGACGGTGTTGTATCATGTTTGAAGTCGATTGGGAAAGCATGGTTGAGGAGACTCCGTTTTTGGTTTTTGGATAACGTATCTTTTCTTAAATCGAACATTGTTCATGTCGTAAGTAGAAGGAGAATGGTTTAGACCAAAACAAACATCAAGTGAATTGAGATAGATAAACGAGATAAAGATTAATTGACGAGTTTGCCGACATGCTGCTTGTGCCTTAACATGCTTTTGGTGGTGAACAGGGCAATTGAATCAGTTCGGCAACAAGCGTGTACACCAGAAGCCACGCGCAATAAATTTTGAACCGTCAAGGAAGCGATTGAGCAGATATATGCTCCATCTACCTTATTATGTGCACTACTGCCAAGCGTCCATGATATTGATGTATGCTCTGTGGCTCATGTCTAAAACATGCCGAAACTAGAGCCGAAGAACGGAATCACGATGGCTATTCCCGGCGAAAGTAAAGCACGCACTGCGAAAAATGGTACTGGCAATGAATACATAAACTTGGGATGAACAGGGATAGTTTATGTCCGCGTGTCACTTCCTCCCCACACTTTTGAAACAAATGTCTGTGAGTGACCATCGGTAGACACAATTTCTACGTTAGAATACTATTGCGTCATTTACTTCTTTGGGTAAAGCCACATACACCGACACGTCGCAATCTTTCAGTGTAGGGAACATTGCGAAGACCTATCACAAACGTTGTCATGCTGAGATAGATTCTATCGAACAGGGCAATATCTCTCCGCAATCGAGCAGCCCAGACTTCTACAAAATACTCAATCGTTAGACAAAGGTATACATTCATTATTCTTGGCAAGGTTAATAGCGAGAATCTTCCAGGTATCCTTCGAAAGATACCTAACAATCTACTGGTTTGCCGCAGTGAACTGTGTTCTTCAGATTTCCACTGAAATCAGAGTCTATACATGAAAAGCAGGCCGGAAGCACACGATATGGCATTGTGGCAAAAATACCAGGTGAACTGTCTGCAACACACAAACACGTTTGTCGAGGGTAGTAAGCACGTAAACAATAACAGAAAAAGAAGTCGGAAAACAGCACAGGATATGGCACGTGAAAATATGATTTACCGAGTGAAATCTTTCCTTCAGATCAGCCTTGGGTGCGTTCCACGAGGCGACCGCGTCACAGAAGAACAGGAAATCATTCAAAATACCAGCTGGATTCAAGGTAATCAGGTTGCAAATGCCACGGAAAGCACTATCTTTCTCTTCGTTGTCCCGAATATTGCGCAAAAACAAACACCTGTTTGTTATAAAGTAACGAGTCAACAGCGATGTGGCAAAATAATGTAGATGAATACACTTGAATAAACAGCTTGCCAAGGGAATTTAAACGATAGCTTATGAAAAATCGACAAAGACAAAACCAATGGGGTTACAAAAACTTGAATGGGATTAGGAATAAAATAATTCATAACTCTGCGAATCTATGTGTAACAGTGGAGTAATTATGCGCTGTCTCGCGATAATTACCGTTTTACAAATTTGCACTCTAGGCCAAGACAAGCTGAAACCTGCGGTGTATAAGGCTGTTCAGGACTTCATTTGTCTTTATCCCAATGCGCTGTTTATTGACTTGCTATTCGGCGGTTTCTTCTAGGTTTTGCGAATAAGGTGTGGCATTGTAAGCAGTGATGAGGCATTACGAAAACGGCCCAATAATCGCAAATGAGCCAGGATAAGAAGTTCTTTCAGTTCGTGGCCATAACACCCGTTTGCAAACATTAATTAGCATCATTTGGAAGTACGATGCTGCCACAGAATACGAGCAATCGTTCGCAAGCAACGGGTAAAAACAGAAAGCCGCTATGATAGACCAGGTTTCACAAGCACAGGGAAGCGCGCTGCGCACGACTCGACCTTTAGCATGAAGCAAGTCGCCAAAATGACGATGGTCAGCAAATGCAACACGCATCCTCGACACAACTATCGAGACGAATGAGACCATCGACCAGTTCTAGATTGACATTCCAGATAGTGAGATTTGGGAAGGAACCACTTAAATGCAACGCTAAATGGGGACGGGATTGAATGATGGTCAAACAAACAAAATTTACTATACAGCGGTGTACTCTTGAACGCAAGTAAAAATTGCGAAGCGAGTACCGAGAATGCGAAGGATAATGGTTTGCGCTAACAACTTACCAATTTCGAATGAACAATGGAAGATGCGGGGCCACTTCCGCAGGACACATGAGGCTCAAGCGACCGATTGTAATGGCTGTTGAGCAAAGCAAACATGAGTAGAAAGTTAAACAGTCACGTAACGATCAAAGCGGGTGTTAATAATAAGCTCGAGAGTGAAATGGAGTTACCCATTCAATTTTAGGATTTTACTTGTTCGTGGTTTTGTGGCAGTTAAGCATTCGGTACGCGCTACCGGTGTAATGCTGTCTGTGATGATGATGATGATGTAATTGATGCCATATTGGCTGCATGTAATGCAGGCTTAGCGACATCCCGCATTTAGACAGGGTGCGATTAGAAAATTTTTGACAGAGAGTATGTTGATGATGTAGTTCTTCTCTTCGATTCCTATACGGGTGCTCAAGCTACTTTAAACCGAATACATAGTGTCACACCATCCTTCGGTATACGGTTCGCACCTTCAAAGTGGAAAGTTCAGTTACAAGATATAGATCAGACTGAAACTGCGCTAAGCCTTAATGCTGTGGGACTTGGGACTGTAGACTGTTTTGCCAATGTGTGTAGTTGCATTACTAGTAATGCGTGTTTCTATATGGAGATTTAAGCATGTATTACCAAATCGATTCTTAACTTGGGCCATTTGTGGCGCCAAAGAGCTCGGCCGCTAACGCTCAAGGGTAGAGTGTATGAGGCTATATTTGACGCGGTTTTACTGTTCGGGTGTGAAACGTGGATACTGGGAGAAGAAGAAATAGACTATCAGACAATTACGGAGATTCAATCACAACAAGAGATGTTCGGTGAGTCAAGTTGTACCTCAACAACAAACCCCCATTTTCAATACATTCAAATTGCAAGATTATTCTGTACCCACACACGTCCACTCTGTTGTTGTCGTCATCTAAATACAAACCATGTCCACGGTCAGATGATACACTGGGACTTTGGATTTCTGCTCAACGTTCAATTCTGCCCTTGTTCTGTTTTCCTGTTAGTTGTGTTAAGAACAACACATCGATCGATAGAACGCAACGACTGTCTCTGCTATATCATCCGCTAGATCATAACAATTTGGCGACGGGGTAATTCAAGATGTCAACTAAGGGTGTACTGTATTCTGTACCCTGACACGTTCAATCTGTTGTTGTCATTTAAAACAAAACATGTCCACGGCCAAATACACTCTCTGGGCACTTGGACTTCTGCTAAACGTTCAAATCCGGCTTTGTTTTGTTTTCCTGACAGTTGTGTTAAGAACAACGGAACATTTCATCATAACATAGACAACAATCGCCGCCTCTGCGCCATTACTAAAGTTTTGTGGTCCCCGCGGATAGGTTACACAAATATCCGTAACCGACGGATAGCGACGTAGATATACATAGGCTTCACAGTTTAGACCACGTATTGTGAATGATAAATTATCGTTTACCTAAAGCGGTTTTGTTTGCCACTCTTAAATCAGTATGGGGTGGTTGTAAGTGGCCAGACTCTAACCTGTCTCAAACAGATGAAGGTTTTGAGAATTTACACTAGTTGCAGTCGATGCGACTCGTCTCCCTGTGGCTCCTTACCCTTGCCTCAAAATCATGTTCACTGGTGGCCTTGTTTTAGACATTTTCTTGGAGTATTTGATTTATCTTGTATGTTATCAAGTGAAGTGGCGAGGAAAGCTTGTTATGATGCGTGACAGTGAACGCCGCAAGGAAACTATCATGCTGATGTCGTTGTACTCGTTCACAGAACTTGATGCAATACATGGCTGATTCGAGGTGTGGGTTTGTGCCTAATCTTCTATAGGTTCAGTAGCTTTAAGGTCTCACTCTTTCCAATCATTATTTTAGAATTTTATCGTGTCATGGATGCATGAAACTTAAACACACGGTACTTTATACCGGTGTGATACTGTCCAAGATGATGATGATGGCCCGGGAACCAGACTACCAAGTAAACTATTCAAGGAAGGGAATATTCAAAATACAAATACGACGACACTTCACACACGGGAAGTGTCGATAAGACAAGCAAACCTCAGCATGCAGCCCGATAGGGGATAGTACATTAACAATATCAGTGAAAATTTTAAGTCGAATCTTGCACATGGACACTCCTTTCTTGATCTGAATTGTGCAAAGAGTTAATGATAGGATTACAACTACGATTCACCGGAAACCGATCAATATGGATGCGGTTATGAGGCGTAACTCTGCCAATCCAAAACAAATGTTTAGATATATAGCGAGTTCACGGTGAAAAACGATAGGAGACTAACTCAACGAGAAATAAGCAGTGCGACACCCTTCAAATTTATCTCGTTGTGTTATATACTGTTTTATAATACATAAATTTAGAATTCGAAGTATGTATGTATGAAAGCACAAGCCTGTTCCAGGCAAAGTGCCGCAAATCCAAAGACTGTACATCGGCTAAGATACTGTCAGGTTACCCAGGCCTAGACAGATATATGAAAAAATAGAAAAAAAGAAATGGTAATGAGGCTCTAGCGTGTAGCTCACTACCAGTGGCAAATCAATTTAGCACGGTGTTGGCTGCTCAATATATAAGTACTACACGATTGCACATCCGTGCAAAAGCAAGTAATAAGAAGTCCGGACAGTTCGTCCGTTAGATTCCACAACCAATACGAAATTAAATGAAAAGACAACAATATATAGAATAAAAGAGCACACAAGGGAAGCACCGTAAAGAGCTCATAGTAACGCTTAATACGTGATTCCGCTTTAGCTGAACATAGGACGCAGGCCACAATGCAGACAGAAGAGTTTAAGAGTGAATGTTCCTACGCTGAAGCAGTTGAGATCACCAAGACTGGCGCGAAAGCGAACATAGCGAACATAGCAAGAATTTGGTGATCGGTACTACAGAGGATGAGAGTGAATGAGACATTGGACCCCGACTACCACAACATTATAAATTTCCTATGAGTGGAGTTAACTTAATACACGAGGCTGGAACGCTTTCGTATAACAAAACCTCGGAAAGCAAGTCGATGAATTCTGCAGCAGTAGTTTGAGTTGTTTAAAATAGTAGTAAATTTCCTTAAAATCCAAAAGTCTGTACCACTTGAAGATCTCATCATACGGTTTTAATACGAGGCGTGTGTCAATATTGATCACAGTGAAAAAAGAAACTAAATGAAATTTATTTGAATCTTGCTGAAAAAGACATTGGTCACTCCAACACTTAATGTGACCACGAAGGTTTGATATGCGCGAACCATCAGCGCACCAAATGGGAAAAACGCTTGAGCTTTCGGACATTAACCCAAAAACATGTGTGCGAAATGATTTCAGTTGTCGGGATAGGATTACAGGAGATAGTCCTTGTTGTTCACCTCTTTCGGCCGACGTTGGCCATGGAAACACATAACCAGTGAATGACGATTTCATGTTCCACCGGGTTTCAAATGAATAAACAATCCGATTCGCTCACAACGATAGGCAGTACTCGGTCGATCAGCGGCAAATGCACGTGATCTATGCTCAGTAACTAAGATCAGTACCTACTGCTTTCAGCTTCCAATTCTCTGCAAAATGAGTAATCAAGAGCAAGTTATTCATAATTCGTAAGGTCAATGAGAAGCGCGAACGTCTTTGTACAGCAAGTGCGGCTTGCCTGGGCAACCTGACAGTATCTTAGCCTACGTGCAGTCTCTGACTGTACGGCACTTTGCCTGCATCAGGCTTGTGCTTTCATACATACATACACAGATGACCAAGCCAATGTAAGCGGCGCTGTCCTAGTAGGGTGAACATGTTTTGCGGACCTGTTTACTTTGTTAATCTGTGAACGGAAGGTAATCAGCTTAGACTCATGTCGTGCGCGAATGGTGCAGGTTTCGCTGTTATACAATAAAGCATTTACTGTTGTAAATCATCAAACATAGGGGTTCCAGCGGGACAAGATGGCAGCCAATCTGCTTATTATGCTTTTCTTGTAGCGAGAGGTTACCCACAGCACTTGAACCAACATGGGTCAAATGATAAATCGGTTCAGGATAACAGTTTTCACTGGTGATGCTAGGAGCTGATAAACTCTTTTGACTAAGGAATTAGGTCTTGTTCACGCTCGAAAACAAAAAAGAAGAAAATGACTTTATTCGTGTACACGAATTTTCAGCGATGCCAACGAAAGGCAACCCAGCTTCTGAAGCTGCTCTTGGGAGTGATCAACGATGGCTGTGTTGTCGGCAAACAGCAGGTCACAGACGAGCACATCTCGTTCCCAGGTTTGTGCTGTCAAACGGTTCAGGAAAATACCTTTAGTTCTCTTCGTAGAAGCATGCTTCAGCAATAGACCAAAGAAAATGCCGACCACACAGGATAAAAATATATCATTGTTTGACGCCTCTGCGAATTTCCAAGCTTTTGAATCACAAACGAAGTGGACTGAACATTTCATGCCAGAATGGAAGGACATAACAAGTTTAAACAGTCTATAAGATGAGGGAATTCGAAAAACCCATTACTAACGTAGTCTTCGTAGTGTCATATGATGTTCTAACGGTCTAGGCCTGGGCAACCTGACAGTATATTCGCCCAGTTGCAGTCTATGACTGCGCAGCAATTTGCTTGGATCAGGCTTGTGCTTTCATTCATGCATATACTTGCAGGGTCACATCTCACCTGCAAACGTTTTTGTAGCGCAATAGATTGATGTCAAAATATGTCATTGCACAAGATCGACCCAGAAACGGAATTTCAGTTTTAATACCAAAAATCCTGACGCTAGTAATTCCTTAGTATCGCAAACAAATGGTCATTATCCAGCACAATAACCCATCATTAGGCAGTGTGTGTTAAACAACAATGTTCAAAACTGCCCCAAATGTATTTGAGTTGAATTCATCAAATCACCTAGCGCGAAACAAAAGAAATCAATCAAGTAGTCAAAATGTGAAGTAGCCCAAAGGGCTAACGAGTTAGACGATTTAGTGTGGATGTGTAGTGGTGCGAATCAATGAATCTTTGGGGCAATAAGATGCTATAATGCTTGTCTTGCTGATGAGTGCCAACAAAAATTACCTGAATCACACTACCGCTAATTTTTGATAAATCAATTCAACTGAACACAATCAGTGAAATATTCACAGAATCTATGACAACACAACGCAACAAAATCATGTTACTCAAAACGGCCGTGACCGTCAAAACACGAATAAACGACTGACCCGTGTTTTCATGCAAAGTTTTCGGGGTGTTTTGACGATTGATGATCTCAATCAATGGAGTGACAAACATCTGCGCATATTGCTGCATACTATCACCTGAGAGGGAAATAAAACCGATGTGTGATCGAATAGCAAAGAAACTCGGGATAAAATATACACGGATCCTATGAGAGACAGATCAACCATCACTTCAAACTTATACACATTAGACAGATCTAGGATTTTTTTATTTATTTTCTGACAAGCAGGAGTGCATCTTGAGATTAGGTGGGGTGGATCATTCTTACTTGATCATTTGGCACTGAACAGATTCAAATCAGCGTATGAGCTTATCCAGACAAGTTTCGGTGAAATAATTATTAGGAGCAGATAATCTTTCAAAGTGTCTATAATACGAACGATTGTGAAAATGAATGGAAGGCGGTCTAGTGTTGCTCCGTCAAATCGATCCAAGTAATGGCTTGGTTTTGCGGAGAAATATAACCAAAGTCATGAATCACACAGACTACAAGACTTATGAGATAGTGATGTAAATTGTGCAAATATTGTGTTAGTCCCAAAGCAGAATATTAAACGAATGCAAACTCACCCAATTGAATGCAAATCTCTCCAATGGCCCATATTGCGTTGTTGCTGACTGAAATATGCTCAGAACCCAAATTGTTGACCAATACGGACATGAATTGTCCTATTTGCGGGCGGATGTAATTGAAGCAAGCCTTTGTCAAATCGCCCAACAAGGCAAAACTGCTTTGGCGCACATCCGGTTGAGGATCTTGAGCAGCATGGTAGAGTAGCTCGATCAGGTGACTATCGGATACTAACGGTTCCATTTGAGAACCTAAACCTTCAAGTAATCCACTCAGAAGGTCTAACGCTATGACCATGAAGTCCTTGTCAGGAGGCTCGTAAGCTCTGGGTTGTTGAGCATGAAGCTAAAATGCAAGGTACGAAACCAAAGATTAGAACCATCAGTCAAAAGAGGTAGAAAAAAGCACTGGCTTGAACTTACTTTGCCTAACTGAACTATTCGGTCGATCAAATTGACACAGCGGGCAAACACTGGAGCACAGTAGGGTAAGAAACCTGTACCCAAAGCAGTGGCCATGCTGGATAAACATTCAAGCAAAGGAAACAAATCCTTTTCGTCATCACGAACGGCATTCCATTTTTCAAACAACGGAGGCATGAGAAGATCAATATATTCCTAGGGGTAAATATGTTGATGGAATTCGAAAGCGTACCTGACGGTTAAGGTGATGTCCGACAGAGTCCGCAAGTGTTCCAATCGCGTCATACAAAATGAACAAATTCTTGTGTTGGTACTGGTTTAACGCGTAAACCAAAGTGCGCAGGATAAGGCTCAAGTGTGGCACCAAATCTGTACATGCTTCCTCTTCAAGCGTGGCAAATGCAGAACAAGCTGCTTCTTGAACGCGTTTATTTGAATCTAGAATTCTCTTTAAAAGCTAGGAAAAAAATTAAGAGGAAGGATAACGATTTACTTCAACAAGAAGAGGCTTGAAATATTGCTCGTGTGGTTGCCCGACAATCCAACGGGAATATCGGCTAAGAGTCCAGCATGTGATACTGCGAATTAATGGGCGATCGTCAGATAGACATTTGATCAGGAACGGGCATAGCTCCGGTAAATAAGGCATCATTCCCTTCACACAACCTGAAATAATGATAGAAACAGGAGTCAAACAGTACCTTCAGCGATAGCCCCAAGGACCAGAATTCCAGACTCTCTAACATCCCACTCGGGTGAACATAACAATTCGTTGGTTATTGGTAGCAGTACGGGTAGGAAATCGTTATGAAACACACCGGCTAGGACATCCAGAGCGGCCGCGGAACACTTTCTTAGTGTCCAATTTGAAACATAGTCATCATCAGTATCTTCTTCATCTTCGTCCTATGAGAAAATTAATGAAAACTTCAATCATAAAGACATACATCATGGGACAGAAGCTTATGCTTCGTTTTGTGAAACCGAGGGCGAATATCGGAATCTTTGTCAGGTATATGTGCGTCTTCCGTCAAATCATTCTATGCGGGGATTATGAAGGATGTGAACTTACGTAAAGTAACTGCATGTCACTTTCCGAATACTTCATCCCTCGAACCAGTATTGGAATTAAACGGTCAACATAAGGTTGCAAAGCTTGGTAACAAATAGGTTGTTCGGATAAGGAGAGCCAAAATTCACAAGCTTCCAACGAAATATTTTCGTTTGCATCTTGAGTGCGGACAAGCATAAACTATTTAGAAAAAAGATAATGAAAACCAAACAAAACAGACCTCGATTATATTAGACAAGTGTGGTAAAAGTCGATCCAAGTAAGCCTCCAAAAGTTGAACGAATGCCGAACAAACATGTTTCTGCACAGTAGGATCGACATCATTGGCCAAAGCAAATAAGCATTGCAAAAAGTCGTCGATGAAATTGAGCAGTACTTGCGATCGGCTATTTATGAAATGATTTGTACATATCAAAGCGTACGACCTGACACAGAAGAGGGCGAAAAAAGAGATAGACGATTAAGTTAATTATTAGAAACCCGTTGCGATTGACACGAAAAATTTGGATCCCATACCGGTGAGAGTATTCACTTACGGATATCCAAGTTTATATTCAAAATTTACTTGAGTGTTTGATAATGGTAAGGTTTAATGTAACATAAAAGCTTAAAGAAAGTTATACTTTAGAATGTTACAAATTATATATCATTACAGCTGAACAAGTGTACTAATCTGGAACTTGGGATTTAAAATCATATGCAGCAAGTGTTTTCTAGTAGCTCACCAGGGGTGGCAATCAATACGAAACAGTGTGATCTATACAACGGAAAAAGCAAAGGATTAACTATCTCTAAGTAAATGAGTAAAATTTATTATATCAAACAATATATTTCAATCATGAAATCATCCGACTAGATCTAAGCATGATGGTTCCAAAGGTTGTCATAGCCGGGGGTGGCCGTGGTGATAAGCTCTCACTGTCTATAAAATGCTCCCATATGGCGCGCGTCTCAAACAGCCTCTGACAACCAAGTCCAGCTTCTGGCCTGCCCGATCTCGGTGGAACTCATTCTACCAACAGGAGAAGTGGCGAGGGCGAGTGACTGGCGCCTGAAAACCAGTTTGCTTCGTGCAGATGGTGCTCGTTAACATGGGAGGGCATTTTATTTGAGGGAAGGAAAACCCTGATTTTAAACCTTCGCTGCCTTGCGGAATACCGATCGCAGGAAAGGCTTCGGGAGAAAACCCTGAGCAAAATCTGGAGCAGAGTCTCGTAGACGGTTAGTTGGTGCACACCACCTCTTTCTGGCAACTCCCTGCTGCCTTGCAGGTCGCACTTGGTTGTGCAAAGGCTAGAGAAGCTGACTCGAACAAACGCCGAGTGGTGCTGGGGACGCCACTTTGTATTTAAATTCCCAAGACTCTTCATTGAAGCCGACTCATCCTCCGGGAGGAGATAGTCGCACAAAAGTAAAGTAAAGTATCTAGGCATAATGCCGCACAGTCAGAGACTGCGCGTGAGTTAAGATGTCGTCAGGTTGCCCAGGCCTAGAGATATATAAATAAGAAAATGGCAGGAAACTCCCGCGTGTTTCCCAATGCAGCTGAATCTTTGGCAAATCATTTAATCACAGTGCTACCTGCACAGTACTGAGATATCGCACAATTGCACATTTGTGCTACTTTGTATGTTTATTTATGAAATCACAATGCTAGAGGTAGTAAAGTATTTACAGACTGTGCGTGGGTTAGGATAGGATGCCTAAACAAACAAAAATAGAAAATGAGAGTGAGACTCCAGCGTGTTTCCGCGTGCAGTTCAGTATCGTTGACAAATTAATTTTACACAGTTCTACCTGTGTAGTACCGAAATACTGCACAATTGCATATCCATGTAAAGCTCTTACATGTAAAAATGATAAAAAGAATCCAGGACACGAATAAATAACGCTGACAAGGATATTTTTGCTGTTGATGGTAGGTAACGCTGTAACCACCAATATATTGCAACATAGTACACAGCATAGAAGACTCGTTTGAAAAGTTAGGCGTCGTATTGATTTAAGATAGCAAAACTAAAGAAGCGTAAGCAGGTTGATCTAAATCCATGTAACAATCTAGAATCTTTAGCTTTAACACAAGATACTACCGCTGTGTTGCAGAGGTATGTATTTGTATGCATGAAACCAGGTCTAATCCAGGTAAAGTGACGCAAAGCCATAGACTGCACGCGGGCTAAGATACTATCGAAGGCATCTGCTAACAAGCTAGAAAAAGTTTGCAAAAACCGGAATAGCTCGGGTGTTCTTTGCGTAAGGACCATTCTAATACAAGGAACTAGGAAAGCAATTACTGCGGAGGGACTGCAGCAACTTTCGATTAAATCTCATAACGGCAACCGTATGCGTGTATACGAATAAATCGGATGATTTACCCATGCCACAGACAGACGAAGAGCGATCAAGTTGCGTGAACGAATAAAGTTAGAACAATAAGACGGCTTACTTGTTGCCTTTAGTGCTGCGCGTTACAGATAGCTTTCCCTATTATTTCTAAATGAAAAGGTTACTGCTGGTGTTTGGAATACACACACTGAATCAGCAGATCCTGCAACAAACTCAATTTTAAGCAGATTTGGTTTAGGGCAGCGCCGCAAGAACGGTGATCGCTTAGTTTAGGAAGCAATTGATAACATGGTACTCAAATGATAACTGAACGATGAATCAGATCGAATACATTTTAATTCGCGATCACTGGATGTTCTCAGTGTTGGACTGTATGTATGTATGAAAGCACAAGCCTGATCCAGGCAAAGTGCCGCGCAGTCATAGACTGCACATGGGCTAAGATACTGGCAGGTTGCCCAGGCCTAGACAGAGATGTTTCAGCATGCAGCTCACCAACGGTGGTCAATCAATTTAGCAAGGTGTTAGCCGCACAGCACAAAAATACTGTACGTTTGCACATCCGAGTTGGACTATAGATCATATCGTGGGACCGAAACGAGAAATACAGCGAGCACTGGTCACACTTTCGTTATAGCAGAGCTTCAATGTAAAATGCTGAATCTCCTAAGGCAAACCCCAGAAGGCGCTCAAATTTGACAATTTTTCGAAACCCGGATTAACGAAAGAAGATCAAAGTGGATGTTGCAGAGCATTTGGATAAAGCTGATGGCTTAACCGAGCAAGTGTCCCAGACTGAAGGTGTTATAAAACATAGGCACTCCTTCGCGACGCCTGTGAGACTAGATCTCATAGAACAGTGTTCAGATCTATTCTCAAGCAAAAGATGTTGAAATCAAAGGTACTTCTGAATACCACCTTCCTGGGAGAGCCGCTAGAAAGGAAAATCAGCTTTACTTGACGGGAACTGCATCTGAAATGAAAACCGCAGCGAAAAAAATATGGAAGCTATAGTTATAGCGCAAACCACAGCAATTCGCCAGGGTAGCTGAGTATTGAAATCAATGATAAGATAGCTAGGTGGGTTGAGTTCAGTCAGTTAGTGAACCGCTCATCAGCTATCAGTATAGCCTTCAGTCTCAACAAGAGCTGCTACTAAGATAATTGCGATGCCCCATAAGAGTACGAGATGAACGATAAACTGCCAAGAGAGTACGGGATTTTCGTTGAACTTATTAAAACATTTGTGGACGCATTAATATTTCAAATGCACTAACTGTTCGCTTTATCTGGGAGACTTGAGTTTTCCATTTAACTGGGCTGTCTATAATACTTCCTGCATTTAAACGTGAGGATTATTGTTCTGTTCACCCATGTCGTCGGTTAAGTCCCCAGGTATCTCGGTTTCAATATGTCACCCAATAATCAAGCAAAATGGGATTAAATCAAGGGTGGATCGTGCCTTTAGGCATAGAACTGTATGTATGAACTAGGATCAATCTCGAAACAAACGCACATTTTTACCAGCCAGCGACACACCTTATACTAATTCATGATGTAAAACGTGGCCGCCGAGGTCACAGGATAAATGATCTATGAAGGTCTCCGAAAACTGGTGCATTAAGATCATCTTGGGCAGCCGATACATGGATAGGGTATCCAACGCTGCTGTAGCATAATACTTCTGTTCTCAGTATACACCAAGCGGCGAAGACTGCTGTGGTTTGTCATACCATCTGAAAGAAAAACTCGGCACTTATTATAACATTTTCCCGATCCTATACTTACAGTATTTGGCGTCGGCTTCAAAGCGGTCAAGTGAAAATCTAGCTGTTAACTGTGAAGGAGGATCTAAATGACCTGGGACTGCGTACCGTCGACGGCGTTTGAATATGGAAATGTAACTGGATAACAATCTTCAATGATTTCGCCCCGACCGGTGCGCGTGGGATAGCGTGCTACGAGATGTAAATAAAGCCAGCTAATCCTTCAGTGGAATCGTCCGCACAAAGGCAAACAAGTACGATAGCTTTAAGATAGAAAAGCCTGTCCAGGACGAAGTATGGTATGAAAGCACAAGCCTGATCCAGGCAAAGTGCCGTACAGTCTGAGACTGCACGTGGGCTGAGATACTGTCAGGTTGAAGAATAAATGCCGAAAATTTTTGCGTATTAAAAGGGCCAATGTAAGAAGTTTACATTTGAAAAATCAAGTGCTCGCGTGTTGATCTCGAACAATAAGCGAATTTCTAACAATTTTTGTACAAACCCGAGTTTCTAACTTACACTTGAGAATTAAATAAAATATTAATACATTAGTTGTTGAAAGAAAACAAGGTGATTTGTCGATGTAAACATATAAAAAGTTGTTGTACAGAACCATAACAGTATGGGCACAATTTGAATGAGTAATAAGCTTTTGCTGAAATACGATGCAACTTAATGACAATAGAGCTCCATGACAGTGTATGGATGAAAACGGCTAGCAAAGTTGAAAATAACCAATCCGTTGGGTAAAAGAAAGGTATAAACTGTGGCAAACACAATTAATATAGTGATGAATAAAAATGATTACCTGATTTTAGGGTTATCGTGCTTTGTGTAATGCAAAAATTTTCCAATCAAAGTGACCAAAGGCGAGCCCGCAAGGTTTTCTAATTGAATGGATGAATCTTCACAAATTTTGGTGATAGCTCCAAATGCCCCCTATTGTTAACGCTGATAGTTAAGAATACGACAAACCTCAACCACGTTGGCATCGGACGATTCAATACATTCCAACAACTTTGGAAGAAGCTCTGGCCAATTTGCAAGTCCATCACACGTAACAATGGTGGTGATCAACATTCCAATGGTCGACCTGAGTATCTGCGAGGGACTGTTGATACAACCAAGACAGCCCTGTTTGATGTTGTTAATCAACTCTGGTGAGCAATTTTGCAAGTGAATTTTCAGATTATTTTTTAGTATAATCCCACTAAGAGATCTTGTAGATTCAGCTAAAAGGCTCATTATGTAAACAATTGATTACATTCATTGTCCGCATTAAATAAAATATAGGCCAAATACTGGTTGAAATCGGGAAACTTATTAAATTGTTGTAATTTCTGAAGAAAATGATGATAAACGTTAGAAAACCTCATTCACAGCTCTCTGTACATTTGTATCACTTGACTGAGAATTATGGAGCAGTTCAAGCGTTTGTTGAATACCAATTTGATCCGGGGGACACGCCATAATTAAGTTGAACCAGAAACTTAAAAGACGCCAAATAATTCAGCTGAAGGTCACTGTAAATTTCAGTTCAGTTGCACAAGACAGTAAGCGGCTAACGAGCCAATCGAGCGTCCAGAATTTCTTTCGGTGGAAAGCTGCGAAGAAGCAACCACCACTGCCAAAGCGTTTTTTCTTCTTATTATTTTGATATTCTCGACGATCGCGACTCCAAGTGATTATCCGGGTTGTATTTAGGAAGCACCTCGTTATGAATGATGCTGGAAAAATAAAAAATTCTCTTTACCAGTAAGGTGAGAGGTCAACTGAAGAAAAGTTGTGTATTAAAAAACAAACAGAACTCAAGTCAATAATTACGTTAGCCTACGACCAACAGAGGCCCACAAGGTGAACTGCCTAATCTTGCATAGAAATTAGGAGAGGAATTCAGGAAAAAGTTTAGCCCAGATGCGGTCCAAACCGTTCTTAAAACCAGCGACAGAACAGCGGGATATAAGTTTTTCTGGAATTCCGTTCCATAAATTTACCATTCCGAGGCTGAAAAAGCTTTTCCTGGAGTCTATTCCCGTTCAGTTCCGTTCACTTTAGTTGCACAGGACAGTAAGTGCTAACGAACGTCCAGAATTTCTTTCAGTGGAAAGCTGCAGAGAAGCGACCACCACTACCAAAGCGCTTTTCATTATTGTGATTTAAATATCCTCGACGATCACGACGCCAAGGATTTATTCAGTTCAGTTCAGTTGGCACATGACTGTAAATGGCTGATAAGCCAATCGAGCGTCCAAAATTCCTGTCCGTGGATAGCTTCAAAGAAGCGCCCACCACTGTCAAATTTGGTTCATTCTTCTCTGGTATCCTCCTCGTATGCGATGGTACGTTCATTGTTTTCCAAGTCATCCTTCGGTCCCAGAATTTGTAGCTGGGACTGAGAAAAACGGAAAGGATTTCTCTTCACCAAGCCCGTGAGAGGTTAGCTATGGAAAATTGGTGCGTACATTTAAAATATGACATTTAAAAGGAGGCATTATATAACAGGATTTTTTTAAATCGTGGTGAAGACCATTTATATTCAAAATAAACAAAATTGGACAATTCTGTCTACAGACGAACTGTATATTCACGGAAAAATCTTGGAACAGCTCATGCCACAAGGTATCTAAAGCCCTTTGAATGCACCTATTGATCTGCAAGCGATTAGTTCCTCAGGCAACTTGTTCCAGAAGCTTACCGCTCTTTCACTGAAAATTTTTTGCCTGACATACAGATGGCTGTAGTTTTTAGCGAGCTTTAATGTATGTCCTCTAGTTGAAGGGTTGATCGCTCGATAGAAGAGGATTTAACAACCCTCGTCGCCTAAGCCTTTCAGAATTTTGAAAGTTTCTATAAAGTCACCCTGTAGAGGGAGAAGAGACCTAAAGAAGTTAGACGTTCTTCGTTGGGTTTCCCAAACATACCTTCAACCATTTTGGTAGCCAGGTGTTGGACTCTTTCTAGTAGTAATATGTCTTTTTGAAAGAAGGGGCTCCAGGCTTGCAAAATTGCCGTATATAAAGGGATAAACACTTCCATCGTTCTACATGTCAGAACGGATTTGAGCCTTAAGAGTTCTCCTCTGGCTCGTTGTGCAGCTGAGGCACATTGTTCAGTCCATTTAAAGCCCGTTGTTACGACTACATCCAAATCCTTAATCCTCTGAATAGATTGAAAGTCGATCCTACCGTTATTCACAGTTACTGTAATTCTGTCGACTGCTGCAGACAACAGATGACATTTACCATAGTTCAGAGGAAGATCCCAATCCTGCGACCAATTAATGACCTATTCGATATCTCTCAACAAAGCACCGTGATCACTGAATCCGGTTAATTTGACAACATCAGGAAATATGTAGCAGGGACATGACAACTGCGATGGCAGATCATCGATGAAGATCAGAAAGAGTATTGGGCCTAATACTGAACCTTGTGTGACCCCACTAGTAACTGTTGCAAATTCACAGGTAGTATCGCCTACACGGACCTGGAAGGATCTATTACGAAGAAAACTGTTTATTCAGTCGTGAAGCGTACCAGATATGCCTATGGCCGCTAGCTCCATCCCTAGGAACCTGTGACTAACCGAGTCGAACGCCGTACTGAAATCTAAGTAAGAGACCTCTACCCATCGCCTTCATCCAGTCTCTTGAAAACTCTATCTAAAAAGCATAAAAGATTCGAGAGACACGACCTTATTTTAAGGAAGCCATGTTGAACCGTGCTTAACGATGAATTGTCCAGAAGGTGGCTGCACAACCGATCCATGATAAGTCTCTCAAAGGTTTTACATAAAACACTAGTCAAGCTTACCGGTTGGAAATTCTTAACTATGTTTGCGCAACCTACCATTGGAATGGGTACGTCAATGACTTTCTTCCAGTCATCTAGTAGAATGCCTTTGCAGAGCGATACGTTGTATAACTAACATAGAGGCTCTGCTAGTATTTAGATATTTCATTTACAATTTTAGGATTCGCATCGTCAGGTCCGGCGGATTTATTTCCGTCTAGATTCTTTAGGATACGAGCGACATCATCCGTGAAAAAAACTATTGAGCTTAGAGAGGCGTTGGACTCTTCCTAGTAGTAATATGTCTTTTTGAAAGAAGGGGCTCCAGGCTTGCACAATTGCCGTATATAAAGGGATAAGCACTCCCATCGTTCTACATGTCAGAAGAGTACTAGGAGTTGGGAATGAGTGAATCGCATCCCCGCCATCCATTCTATGTACGCTTTGAAAATAATCCAGCAAAGCTGCTGCCTTTTCAGGGCCAGAATGGGCTTTCTCGCCATTGTCTAATATTAGGTCTTACCCTTAGACCGAACATAAATAAAATGCTTCTTGGGGTTCTTTTTAGCAGAGTTGGCCAGTTACGTTTTGTAGCTTCGCTTAAGCCTTCGTTGTAGCTTTACTGTGTTGTTTCTCGGAGCCTCATAGCACGACCAATTTCTATAGGTTGGTAAGGCTGTATATCTCCGCCAGTGTCTGTCGCGACTAATAATGTTGCATCGCACCGCAGGAGTCCACCAAGGTGGCTTATTCTTTAGCCGTGCAGGTCGAAAAGGACAGCAAAGGTCTTTAAAACTTAAAATATAGTGCTTAATAACCGACCATTTACTTTTGATGTCATTGGTTGCAGAAAACCAATCACATCGTGAAGCGGAAAGCCGTACGGCATTCCAGTCAACTCGATTTACATTACTGGGACTGCAGGCTGAGATAAAAAACGTTAAGCTTTTCATGGTCGTGTATCAAGAACGTACACTCCAGAAAAGAATAATCACTATCAATAGAGATTTGTTACTAACAGTCAAAATGTTACTGGAAAAAACGAAAACGTTTCGACTCATCGCGAATCGGGCCAACTGCAACATTACACGTATGAATATTGTGTAAGACAAATACGAATGCTTAGTTTCAAATAAAAATTTAGCTGAACTATGTAAGATTTGTGACAGACTTCCAACCTATTTAATTGCATTTATAGATACTTGTACCAGCCAAACATAACTGACGCTGATATATTGATTTCAAAAATGTCACTAGTCCGACACGATCCCTAAAGATCCGGCTGTGAAGTTGCAGTTTACTTTGATGAACATATAGTGCAGTGTACCGAAATCGATCATCCTGACCTCAGCCTTTCTGATACGATGTTTTGTTTACTTGGTGAAGTGAACTCTTCCTGCATTTCTTTGAACATATATTCGAGGAGAATATCTAAATTGCTGTAATACACAACCAGGTTGACCAGCCAACTTGCTAACGGGATCTTGAACAAACTTCAACCCTTGACATTGTCCTAACTCCGAAGCAACCGCGGTTGAGATGTAGAATTTCTGTTTTGTTATTTTGAACACACCTTTGTTCGAGGTCGGCAAATTAGAGGTGAAAGAGAAAACTTTGCACCAGCTATATTACCACCTGAAACCAGGAATAAGTATGAATAATCAAACAGTGGTATTCCCCGAACGAAAAATGCTGTAGAAGACTGACATCACGCAATACAGTCTGTCTTTTCTTACCGACATCCCACCATGCCGACATTACTTAACGTTTGACGAAAGGATTGCGGAGAGCAAACGGCCTCTGTTCTTCAAGCAAGTGCTGGGGCTTATATCAAACAGAAAAAGACGATTGCTGAGATATGCGCCCCAACATCTCGAGCAATTCAGCGATACTCCACTACGTACAGATTGACGTTCTTATAATCAATTGCATATCTCTCCTGCTAAATAAATTTATTTGTCCGTATTCTGAATTCTTGGGAAGTTATAAAAACTGGGGATTGAGTGACTGCGCAATCCGATACGGCACCATATCTGTATCAGATTGTGCAAATATAAGAGAATAAATATTAAGTGACGGGGGATAAAGGGACCTGGTGATTAAATCTATATGGATTGAATGTCGGTTGATGTTCTTACCACTTTAGCCTTTATCCATTTAGAATAAGCATCAACTACTATCAGCATCATTACACCATAAATTAATCCAACGAAGTCGATAAGAAGACGTCTCGAAGGTTGTTGTGGTAAGGCCATGAGACCACTGGCCCAGTATGTACCATATGTCTTTTTTGCTGACAGAGATCGCAAGTATTTACGAGTTGTGTAATATCGCTATCAATACCGGACCACTACACGTAATTTCAAGACAACGATTTCATTCGAGATATACCCGGGTGTGATGAATGCAGTTCTTTAAAATATCTTTCCCAAACTTGGGGAGTATAACAACACGACTTCCCCAAAAAATACATCATTCAAATTAACTTAGTTCGTCCTGACGTTGACAAAAAGCGCATCTTCGTTTGCGACACTTTTCGGCCACACAACCTCCAAATATCGCTATACACAGGACAATACAGTGTCCGTCTCCGTCTCTTCTCTTATATCATTCGCCGACATGGGTGAGGAGTTTATCCATTCCACATAAAAAACCAGTTCATACGGTAAGTTGGAAGGCGTTGGACATTCCGGTAATGGTAGACGGCTTAGGGAATCCGCCATGTAATTGCTGGTGTCAGGCACGAAGCACATCTTGTACTAGTGGGCAGATAGCTGAAGAGCCCACCTTTGCATACGGGCTAGAGACATGGGTGGGATCGATTTGTGTTTCCCAAGGAAGCCAACAAGTGGTTTGTGATCAGTGTGTATCTCAAAACACTGTCCATACAGGTTTTCATGGCACATTTTCACACCAAATGTGATAGATGAAGCTTCTTTATCTAATTGGGAGTAACGAATTTTGGCGGGATTTGAGTGTGAGCGAAGCAAAAGCGAAGGGTTGAGTAATTCCTTGGGCATCTCCTTAATTGGGTACTGCGCGCACGCTGCATGAGGATGCGTCAGAGAACAAAATTATAAGAGGCGGTGTTTGGAAATGCGTCAGCATGCGAGACATTGGTAATCAATGTTTAATCGTTTTAAAGGCGGTAGATTCCGTTTCTCCCAAAGTCCATCCCGTTCCCTTGCGAAGTAATTTGTTCACAGGAGCAGAAATTTGTAGCAACATGTGGTATGAATCTGGCGTAGTGATTGACCATTCTTAGAAAAGACAGCAGTTTTGAAAGGTTTATTGGACCAGGGGATACCAAAATGAGGCGTTTTTTCTGAAATTTGACGTATTTGATTGGCATCTATGCCGAACCCAAGATATTTCACGTGTTCGGAAAGATTACTGATTTTTTTCAACTTTAGCCAAAGTCCAAGTTGCGACAACCGCGAGAAGAGTTTATCAAGCGTGTGTAAACGTTCCTGGTACGTCATCTCCGTGACAATATTATTATCCAGATATCCAATTGTGTGACGTATATCCTTAATGCACATTTCCATCGTTCATTCGAAAATTGAAGGGGCAGGATTTATACCAAATTGTAACCTGATGAATTAAACAAGACCTTTGTGGGTGGCGATTTTCGTTACGACTTTAGATTGATCATCCAGTCCTAGCTGTTGATACGCATGTGTCAGATATATGTTGCTGAAAAATTTCCACAACCTAGATTTGCAAAAATAACTTCAATTTTCTGTATGGGATAGGTCGCTGTGGATAGGAGTGAGTTGACCGTAATCTTGTAGTCCCCAGAATTTTTCATGGATCCATCACTCTCTAGCACCGGAACAATTGGCGTTGCACATTCGGTAAATCTGACTTACTCGATTAGTCCTCCGTCCAGTAAACGCTGAAATCTCTCTCAACCTTTGACGGAAGTATGAATAAAAGGGATCCAGCCTTATAAATTTTTAGTTCAGCTGTCGTTGCAAAACCGGAACTTTGTGCAGCCAATCAGGACCAAGTCGATTTACACCCGTACCAGTAGGGACATGTATCTGCAAGCTAGGCTTCGTGTTTGCATGATCATTTTGGAAGTCGGCACAACCCAGGATATGGAGATTCTCCCCAGTGTTTGATTTAGTTAGAAAGGCAGTAATCTCAACGCGCTGATCGAACTTTTACCGAATGCTTTCTTCCACGAGCTACTGCTTCAGAGCGTAACCGCGGGACCAGTATCCAGCTCGAAAGGTATGCATTGCCCATTGATCTTACGCTCCATCTTTATTGGTAGAACAACATCATCACTAACGGTGTGCAAAATTAAAACAACCGAATCAGGCTGCAATTCAGTGAACTGCGTTCGTCCTAGGTGTCACTGAGGTTAAACTTTTGAACAGCAAAAATTTCGCGAGATGTCCTTGTTTCCCACATTTATGGCAAATCATGTCGCGATGAAGACATTTCGTACTATTCTTACGCTGCTAACCGCATCGATAACAGCGAAAACCCATAGGATTCGGTGCTCGCGGACTCTGAATTCTTACCTTGTCCATTTTAGCCGTATTTGTATCAGTGGTGCTGGGTACATTCGTCTTCGTTGGCCTCAATTGACAATGCTGAAGCAGTTCCTCATTCGTATCCACAGCTTGCATTTCAGTAGAAATATTATAAGCATACTCTAGTGCCATTTGATTTTCGGCCAGTAGCTTTCCCTGAATAAGAGATTCTCTGATTCCCACAACCAATCGATCTCTCATAAAGTCATTCCAAACTGTTCCCAATGCACAAAATTCAATCAGTCGCACGAAATTCGCAACAGATTCTTCGTCAGACTGAACGCGGTTATTTAACTTGAATCGTTGCACAATCACTGATGGCTTCGGATTGTAGTGGGAGCCGATTGTTCGAACAATTAAATCATATGATTTCGACGACGGTTAATTGGGACTGACCAAACTGCGGATTTGTTCGTAGGTATTAAAGACACAAACACTGCCCAGGGTATTAAACATTTATGTAAATTTGTAACGTCGTTTGTATGTATGTATGTTGGCCTACTTAGGTCGATGTCGAACATAGATTTACATCACAATCGCATGAATGTTCATGTTCGACAGCTTTTTGAATAAATGAACAGTCTGATTCGGGAGAAACAATCTCTCCCCTAGCGATGGTAACGATAGTCAGAACTCGGTTGCATTGCATCAGTTGCACGCCGGCAACGTGATCTGCGTTAAGCAGCCAAGAGCTGTATCTGCTTCTTCCCAGCTTGCAGACGACGCTTTACACAATGCCTCTAAAGTCAGCGGTCAAGAGAAAATTGTTTCAAACTCCCCGGGTCAATGCCAAGAGCTTTCATATCTCTTTTGCAAACGTCTTTATACCGCAAGTGCGGTCTGCCCAATGATCGACATCGTAATTGCAACTCACTTTAGAGTAGATTCGTCGGAATACGACCATTTTCCATTCTGTAGACATGACAGTCGCAGAAGGGCAAACATGCTCCGAGACCAGCTTTTAAAAGCAATTCAGCATTAGTCACTTTTTCCATCCACGACACGTTCAAGATACGACTGATTCTTCGTAGAATGAAAGCATTCAGATTCCGCTCGTGTTTCGACTGAGTGGTCCAGGTTTCACTGCCGTACAGTAAAGCATTTAGTACGGACGCGCTGTATACCATCATCTTTGTCTTTACAGTCAGCTTGCGGTTAACATAAACACGAGATTTCTATCGGGACAGAAAGACAGCTGCTCTGCCAATCCGCTTATCAATCTCCGTGTCTAGCGAGAAATTTATCCGCAATGGTTGAACGAAGGTATGTGAAATGATGTTCTGATTCAAGCTGCCAGTTTCTAACAGTGATGATGATACGCGATGCAGTCCCTTGACAAAGAACTTTGGTCTTGCTCATGCTGATGTTAGCCTAAAGTCTTTGCATGCTGACCAAAAACAATCCATTAGCGACTAGAGGTGCTCTTGAGAGTGGGAAATAAAGACTCCGTCGTCGGCAAACAACGGGTCACGGATTGGCACATCCCGTGCTTTCGTTTTTGCTCTAAACCGGTTCAGGTTGAAAAGCTTGACATTAATTCGCGTGCGTTGGTGAACTGCTTCAGAAACAGAGCAAGAACACACCTCGGCTAACGTTAAAGGCTTTTGAACGGTAACCGTTCAAATGGACTGAGCCCTGCATACCTGAGTGGAACGAATTAACGAGTTTCAACAGTCTTGCTGGTAGCCTATAAAATCAAGCATTTTGTAAACCTCCCCATGCTGACGTACTCAAATGCCTCCGTTAAATCAATAAAAACAGCGTATAATGGCATACGCTGTTTCCGACACTTTTCTTGAAGTTGTCTTAGAGAAAAGATCATGTCAACGGTTGATCTTCCCTCGCGAAAGCCACATTGAGATTCGGAGTTAATTCTATCAGCTAAAACTTGCAGCTAGATCTGTAAGACATTAGCAAGCAATTCGTCTACAGCATTCAGAAGGGAGATTACTCTGTAATTGTTGCCGTCGCCTATATCTCCCTTATTGTTAAATAGCGTGATGAACTTTGTGTCTCGCATCTCTTATAGGACACACTCCATCTGCCAGCACTGAAGAAGCAAGTGGTGAAGAGGTTGTAATAATGCTGCTCTTTAGCATTTGATGAGTTCAAATGGAATTCCGTCGTCACCAGGTGCCTGTCCATTCGCAAAGCGGTCGATTGCCCTATTAAGCTCATCAAGAGTAGGGGGATTATTTAGATATTCAATAGTCAGCAACGGCTCGAAATTTTCAAGTGTATGCGTTAAAAACGTACCGTCCCTAGAGTAGAAAAAGCAGAAGTGCTATACCCATCTTTCTATCTGCTGAGTTTGCAAATCGCGCTGTTATATTTGGTTTACACATTCGGATGACGTCTATCCGAGGCTTAGCAGACTATTTGGTGTGGTGAAATTTCTTGTCGCAACCTTCAGTTTTGCACAGACAGGTGAATCATCATTGTCACAGTCAGCGCTTTGATATGATCTGGTGAGAAGTACGCTTTTCATATTAGTGCGTCTAACAAGAATGGGATCAAGCTGATGCCAATGCATAGAGCGAGGATGTTTCCAAGAGAACTTATGCGGAGTTTTTGTTTGAAAGAAAGGGTTACTGACACAAAGATTCAACTGTGTGCACAATTATAAAAGGCCTTGTCCATGTTCATTGATTTTACCTACACAGAACCTCTCGAGACAGACTCGCAAAGACTTGTAATCTGCACCAACTCTAGCACTGAAATCACCCAATACCACTACACAGTTTCTTTGTAGCAGGTTTCTGAGGATTGTTGCGTGGTTAGGATAGACAGCGTCTTTTTCAGCAGGCGTCGCAGAGAGCGACGGTTCATAAACGTTGATCAACGTAATGGTACCAATAATGCACTTCCGATTTAGAATCCGAATCCGTTCGCTCCCGCTGCTGCTCGATACTCCTGCTCTTAGTAGGTCGTTTCGATCGGCAAACCCAACTCCATGTATTCGCGGCTCATCCAAACCCCTTCCTTTCAAAAAAAGTGTAATCTTTTTCTGTTAGAATAGTAGTGCTAGTAATCGCGTCACATGCATGGCAGCTACGTCGACATTCAGTATTTTAGCTCATTGTTTTTTAGAGCTCATTTTCTTACGCCTCTGATATTCGAAATGTAGTCATGAAATCCAGGAAGCATGGACCGGACGTTTTAGGTTCCCAGTGTAAAAAATGACATTTGTTTTTAAGTAGTTCGTTTCGTTGGTGCGGAAAAATGCACTATGCCTGTCGGTTGATTCCTAATCCCCATGCACCCATTGAGGATAGCAGACCGTGGCGAGACAGCACGATATTGGCTGGGGGCTTCCCAGCTTAAGTCGGGCGGTAGCCGTCCAATGTGACCTCAATGTCTTTTCACCGTCAGAAACAGCCCGATGCGCTAAGCTCTAGGACAATTAAGCCGTAGATTTTAACCGGTATTTGCTGCTTCCGGTGTTATTATTCACAGAAGCGAAATGGAGTGTCCTCTCCATTGGTGCGTTGTGATGTACGCCAAGGCAGTTCAATATGGAAAATTACCTGTTGCCCATGCAGCAAGTGCTCTCTATCCACGGCACCACTGGAACAGCTAGGCTTATACGTTTGAACAACGATGCCGTCGCAGCTGCTGGCAGATTGGCAGTTGAATAAAACTTCGGACTGCCTAACTGGACTTCGGCTCCGGATTTTTCATCGAGGTTGACTCCTGAAGCATTTATCATGATTGGATGTAGCTACAAGGCAGCGGAGGTTTGAGGTAAGGATTTTCTTCCCCCAGGTGGACAACCTTCATGAAAGGTTATCCGCTTTCTTTTTAACGAGATATGTGAAATGATCTACTAATTGAATCTGACAGTATCCTACAGTGATGAGTGGAGGTGATACAACCAATTGATGAATGACGCTGGTGTTTGTCATGCTGATTTTTATCCCAAAATCTTTGTATGCCGATGCAAAAAGGCAATTAGCGGCTGGAAGTTTTCTCCGGAGTGAGTAGCGGGATATGACGTTGACGGTTATTGAAAACCAACAATGACAGTCAAACCGTAGGGAATTTACTTTGGATTTGTGTGAAGGAGAACGATGTGCTCCTAAATATGGGTCATGTGCAGTGCATGTGCATCATCACAGATAAACGAATTAGACGGTTGGGAACAGTGTATGTATTTATATGCGCGGAAACTCAACTCGCTCCTGAGATAAGCATCATACATGTTCTGATCAGCATAAAGCTCTTGTCCAGGTCGTCGATAAAAATTATAGTGATGTAGGAAGTTCGAAACAATGCAATTAAAAACAAACAGTTCAATCAGATTCAAGATTCGATAATTTATGTTATTAATATATCTCGTATATTTCCTAAGAAGACCTATCTATATATATAATAAATTGAGGCAACATATATATAATATAATATATATATATATATATAAATTGAGGCAACATATTATATATATAATATATATATATATATATATTTATATATATATATCAAAACCAATGTGGATGAATATAGTAATATCAGTATATTATCAAGATTCATATTTGATATTTAATGGTATAAATAACTCCTCGTATTGTAGAATCATCGTAAGATAATTTTATAACGACCATATTTATAACAAATTGAGGCAACCTATATATATATATATATATATATATTATATATATACTATATAAAAATCAAAAGCCATTAGATGTATATAGATATCAGTTAGTTGGGACAATATTTGTATTAGCTTTCATATAATCGATTTCAATATAGATAAACTGTTTCAGCATAACAAATCGGCAGGTAGCTAAAACCAAACAAAGCACACGCACCGAATAAAAACATTGTCGGCAGTTGCGCTTGAAGCGTGGTATTTTCAACTTGCAACGCTGAGCATGGCTGTTGCTGGAAGTTCGAAGTCCAATGACAACCTTATTAGCTATCGGTTATGGTTAGTATTTCTGAGGATTTACCTTTTTGACGTACATTTCTGATTTGTGTTATTATGTAGCATCACTTAGATCATACTATGTACTCCATAATGCGTTTGTTAGGTCATTGTGATAAAATATCCGTTCGCCAAAATGTAATGATTAATGGATGATGAAGCTTGTCGGGTTCTATAAATGGATGAGTAGTTTTTCAACCCAACATTGCAGAACACAGAACAAAGACCGAATAGATTGTTTTCGCCATAGTCTAATGCCAAGTGTACTGGTTTTCAAAGTGGTTAGACTTTAATGGAAGGTCACGCAATCAACATATAATTGTAAATTAATATAGAAGAAAAGTTGGTTATTGTGCCAGAATAAAACAAAGAAACGAAACCAACTAACAGTTAGATGAACGTGCAGAATAAATGGAATTTCTTGGTCATTCTCGTCAAAAGGTTTGGCTGCAACGAAATAACTTGTGTTCGTTAGCTTAGTTTAATATGACTTACTCATCTAAGGAAAAACAAAAAAACATATGCACAGTGAGATTTAAAGCGATTGCAAATTTGCATATATCAGAAGATTGTAACCACTTTGTGCTGTTTTTGCACAAGGAAACACAATGTGGAATTGGAGAATTGCAAAAGGTTTCCGCGTCCAGTGCTAACGACGACTTTAAAAACTCAAGCGATATGTAGCTCACCGGAGACTTAAAAAACTATACAAACAATTCGTGGTCATAAAACAGAGACGCTAAACGATTAGGTGGATTAAATCTTGCGGCATTTTCATGCTGTTTATGCCCGTTTGAACAAGAATACGATTTCACTCAAGGTCACAACACTCATGTTCACAATAATTGTATGTGCTTATGTTAAAACTACTTCGGAAATTTTATGAATTATTACGCTCAAGCTTCAGTTTTGCAAGCACAAATTAGAAGCCGTCATGTGCATTCTAATCTGCTGATTTATAATACAGTCGATCTATTGACGCAAGTTGACATACTCCAATATTGTCGACCGTATCCAAACGCAGAAATTTCCCGAAAGGTTTTCCACCAATTTTAAACAATCTGCTATTTTATTCATCGACACCCTGAGCTACCTGGCTGACGGATCTTTGTGTGCTCTGTTACGTTTAAACATTATACATCACTCGCTGATTCTATTTGTATGATTTTTACACCAGTCGATTTCGCTTGACAAGATCTACTGCCCTCAATCATTTTAGTATCCTGTGACCATTATGTCGAAAGTTCTTGTTTTCCACATTGCTTTAGACATTTTGTAAGCGTGCAATATTTTCTATCACTGTTTTGACTTAATTGAGACCACTATCATTCAGAAAAACTTCTTTTGCTGAATGCAACAAGCCGTGTTTCATTTGTGTGAGATCAAATCTACGGTCACCACGATTGTTTCACTCGATAATTTGCATATAAAACATTGTGATGCGTTCCCACATATATCAACCCTTAATCGACTGATACGCGCCGAAGTGTTTCCGTGTAAGCTATCAAAACCCACATTCAATGATCAGACGAATTTCACCTCAACTGCTATCCAAACATGCCCCTGTTTTGGAGAGAGAACAGGTGGCGGAGTTGCTGTTTAACACCAAGAAAGTTTATACAATACAGTAGTCAAACATTGTTACAGACATATATCGATCAGTATGAGAGTATACGGTGTAACTCAAAGCTCGAATCACGAAACAGTTAAATGTTTCACCATCATCATCGTTTGCGCATAACGAAAATTGCTCAAAAGCAATGCAATACGTCGAAAAACAGCTCAAGTCCCAATTATTGATTAACTTGTACTGCCTTAACTATGTAACCGAGTAAACATCCATCCCGAACATCAGACTTCAAACTTCGCGAAATTTTCGATTACATCCCATGCTATAATCATGTTTTCAAATATAAATTACAACGAACAGACGTCTGTTCTAGATTCAAGATTCAAGAATATTTGGTCACAAAAATCACTTAGCTTCACATTTACCATATAATTGTAAATATTCTTTCTGATATAAAGGAATAAAAACATGTAAGTATAGTCACGTTTTATCCGGTTGAATACTTACCATTAGTCAATACGCAGGTGTCATTAAACCGATATGCAAAAATTATCCAAATTTCGAATGAACGTTTAAACGCTGTGGGGATGACAATTGTTTCGGAGAGGACATTTTAAAAGAAACAGACACGTACACTATGTAACCGCGTGAACATCCATCCCGAACATCAGACTTTAAACTTCGCGAACTGTTCGATTACATCCCATGCTATAATCATGTTTTCGAATATAAATTACAACGAACAGACGTCTGTTCTAGATTCAAGATTCAAGAATATTTGGTCACAAAAATCACTTAGCTTCACATTTACCATATAATTGTAAATATTCCTTCTGATATGAAGGAATAAAAACATGTAAGTATAGTCACGTTTTATCCGGTTGAATACATACCATTAGTCAATACGCAGGTGTCATTAAACCGATATGCAAAAATTATCCAAATTTCGAATGAACGTTTAGACGCTGTGGAGATGACAATTGTTTCGGAGAGGACATTTTAAAAGAAACAGACACGTACACACAAAATTTCAGAGACCGTTGATACGGGAGTGTAGTATTTGTAGTGTCGCTGAGTGGCTGCGTGTGGGTTGAGACTCACGGTATTCTAATAATTGTTTTCAAAGATGCTGTGGGGTATTTAATATTTTGTAATTTAGTATCACAATACACCGAAGGGGAGTTGGGAGTCTCTGTTTTTGCAATCGTTCATCGAAAGTTAGTTTCTGGAAAACACTTATTGAAGACGTTCCTGGCAATATAGAAGCCCAACGACCGTTCAGTAATAGTATCATGTTTGGTAACGACAGTTCGCTTTCATTCATATAAGATTGAAGTCAGGTTTTAATCAAAGCGACGAGGTCTGGTGATTTTTTGTTTGCCTAGCTCGGTTATTTAAGCCGAATTTTTAAACAAACACTGGGAATTCGTATGTAGGCACTTCATTGAGAGTTTTCATGAAACAACGAGTCAGTAGCAGTATTTATTGGTGCGACGTTGTCACGGTCCGACTTTGGTCGTTTTTTAAAACACGATAAGGTAACTTAGCTAGTCTTAACCTCTGTAGCCACTGCCAATATTGATTTTCGGGATCACACTCCGCTGGGTTGAAGTGACCACATAATTCTTCTCTCTTAAAACGTGTGCAACGCCAGTAGAATTGTAAAGCAAACAAAATTAAATATAGAAGTGGATTACATTGGTTAAATTAAAGCAAATGGGGCTTTCAATGAACAAAATATGAAATACAGTGATCCTGAATCGCTTTACACCTCCATGACAGATTACATCATCCATGATACATTTAAATTCTAAAATGTCCCTAAATATAATAGCAAACAGCCCAACTTCAGAATTCGCAATAGCACTAGAAAATGGTTGACAAAACGAAATTTGTCATTGGCTATTCATATGGTGGCCAAAACAGAATTGGAATGAGCAAACGCTCGCCAATTGCGGAATCAAGTCACAAAGTCAAAAGTTTTTACGATCATGAAAGCTAACGGACTAACTGCTGCTGTGCAGAAAACTGCTAACATACTCGCAGTTTTTATTTACGCCTTTTCTCCCCAAGGATTCATTATTACAATCAGAATCGTGCCGCTGACTATATGCGATATATGCCTCAATTCTGAAATAGTGTGCCCCCACCTGCGCACGTTGAACATTATCAAGTCCCTGAAAGCTAAAGGAATAGTATCTGCAATCCTGAAGTTACGCGGCAGTAAATTGCGCGAACTTTGAGATTTATTTGATCACACTTTAAGGGAGGTTGTCGCATCGACTGACTGGACGAGAGGAATCAAAACACCCATCTACAATGGTAGACCTCGTTCTGATTCAGCAAATTACCGCCTGTTACCCTTCTTCCGTTTACTTTAAAAGGTATGGAGAAAAGTGTGTGCGAAAAATTGTGACTTAACTTGAAAATCAAAACTTTTCCAGAGGGCACCATGGATTTCGAAAGTCTCGTCACTGCTTGACTATCATAAGGCAGCCAGTGGACGAGGGTGGTTGCTGCATGCGTGTTACCTGGACATTTGAAAGTTGTTTAAACGCGTGAATCATTCTGTAAGTTTGAGCAAGCTGAACAATGTTGGTATTGATGGGTGTCTTCTTACACAGCCTGGAAATAACCTACTTTATCACAAGACAACTCAATAGTCAATAGTCAATAGTATATTGTGGTAAAAAAGCGACAAGCTTAAAAGAAAACCACAAGATGTTGTACACATGGATTCGAAAGTTCAGGGTTAAAATTAAGGTCCGAATGAAGAAAAACGTTGATACTGTAAGGGATGGGGATGCGAGCACCACAAAACTTTGGTTGATACTTCCAGTTGAAAGCAGTTTGTGCGCTGAAAATCGGAAAAAGTGCAGTATCATAGAGTATAGAAAGTTATAGCTTTTCAAACGTTATGAAGCAAATGAAACAAGTGCATATCTAAACGGTCTTTAAAAATAGAAAGGGAAGGGGCAGATACAACAAAAAGTGGTAGATTGGTCCAGGTTTGTGCAACACGAACGGCAAAAAAGTGTTTACTACAGTCCAACCTGCTTTGTTGATGGGCGATTTTCAAATGATGCCCACGCGTACGATTGCCGGTAGCAAGCACAAGCAGTTCTTTACAGGGATGGCATTCTTCAGTGAGTATCCTGTACGCCAGTATCAAGTCGCCACGGTATCGATGTTGCGACACAAAATCCACCAATTGAAACGATGTGAGAACCAGGATGCCACTCGCACAACGAACCACGATGTTGAAACTCAGATTCACAAAGTGATTCCAGCTCAAGCGCTCAAGGCGCTTATGGATGACCAAAATAATTTTTGCTCACACCCCACGCACTTACACACCAGTACTTACTTTTTTGTCTTCATCAGGTGAAGACAGTATGATTAGGTTCATTAAACAGTGTATACGTGGTAAACAAAGTTAAACTTGAATGCCACTGTTGCATAGGGTTGTTACAATGAACCACGATGTTCAAACACTGAATCACAATGTAGCCAGAAAACGATAGCGGTGTGTAAGTGCGGGGGATGCGAACAACAACGTACTTTGATATGATAACCTATTGTTTACTCGATTGATAGACTAGTGCCGGAATGTGCATTCAAGTTCTGATTAACTTTCATCAAATATAAACATTCTGCATTTATTTAGTCACTCTTAAGCATTAAGCATTTTCCACCTTTCCTGAAAAACTAGACTTATCAGTCCTGGTTCAAATGAATGTGTCGAAAATGATTCTTATTATCGGTTGTAATATGCAGTATATTTCAATTGGTATAACTCCGTTTTTCTCAGCTCTCAAACTCGTAAACTTTCAAAACATTTGCTTTTAAATAAAGATATTCCACGGAAGGATACGCTTGCATAATAATTGTTTGGATATATAATAATACAATCGTTATTTTTGTTATTATTACAGTTTAAAACATAATCGCATATAGCAAGTAGTGTACGGTTTTAGTTTAATAACACGAGTTTAACCCGTACGTTTCATTTATGTGAGCATGGTATTATTGATCGCATACGCGGTGCATTTTCATAAAGTTCACTTTCAGATCACGTTTAATTACCTTTGTTTCCGAGACGTATATTCATCTGTGCATAATGGAACTTGCGGAGGTGTATGCAAATTCTTTCTATAATAGTTGCTCATCATTCAATTAAAAAACATATTTTGCAAAATGATTTTTCTTTCCGGATGCCTGCTATCTCTGCTTATCGTGACGAATGCACAAGTGACTGGGACTTCGAGTGAGGATAAATTTTGTTGCGTAAATTGATTTCTTCTAAGTCAGATATATGCGTGCTATTAGTTTAATTGAATTTCACGTTAGACGATAATATAACTTTGATCTCTATA
>JACCGJ010022822.1:0-11709 GCA_013407085.1 Atriophallophorus winterbourni
TTGCACAAATTTATTGATGATTATACAAACCCATCTGTTCTTAATCATCACAAATGATTAATTTAATAAAATCTTTCTTTACGTGGCTAGCAATTATGGCAGTGTTACGACACTACTGATGAACAATTTTGACTCAAAAATGAGAGGAATATCTTCAGTGAATGGGAATTGATTATCAGTATATTAGAGAGCAAAATATAATTCACGAATTTTCAGACTGCTTGTATTATGATAATACCCCTTTTATAATAATCTAATTCTGAACTCCACTAGGATATGTTTTGCTCCACGAATTTCGAAACATGCTAAATATACATCAGTTAGCCGTCAGTATACGATAGGAAACACAACACAACACGAGGCAATCACCACAGATTCAGTTCAGTTCAGTTGCACATGACAGTAAATGGCTAACAAGCCAATCGATCCAGAATTTTATTTGGTGAAAAGTTGCAGAGAAGCAACCACCACTGTCAAAGCGTTTTTTCTTTATTGTGTGTTGGATATTCTCGACGATCGCGAAGCCAAGAGATTATCCTGGGTGTATTTAGGAAGCACCTCGTTATAAATGATGCTGGCAAAATAAAAATAAATTTCTCTTCACGAGTACGGTAAAAGGTCAGCTAAAGAAGAGTTGTGTATTTAAAAAAACAGAAATCTAGCATTGACTTCATTTACCAGATAACGCTGAAAATGGTGAACTACCTAATCTTGCAAAGCAATTAGGGCGAGTATTCAGGGAAAAGGTTACGCCAGATGCGGTCCAAATCATTCTTAAAACTTGTGACAGAACTGCAGGATATACGTTCTTCTAGAAGCAGGTTCCAGAAATTTATCACCCCGAGGCTAAGAAAGTTTTTCCGGGATTCTAGTCTATACAGCTCCTTAGCAAGTTTGAGTGAATGCCTGCAGGTGCCCAGCTCGGGACTTAAGGCAAAGAAATCCCTTATGATAACGCCACTTAGCCCCTTCATTATCTTATTGGTTTCAATTTAGTCGCCTCTCAAACGATGGCGAGTAAGTGAGAAAAGATCTAGGGATTTCAGGCGTGCAGCGTAAGGTTTCCCTCGCTGACCCTCAATCGTGCGAGTTGTGAGGCTGTACGCTTTCGAGTTGAACGATATCCTTTTTGTAGTAAGGGCACCACGCATGGACACAATATTATAAACGCGGCAGAACTAATGCCTTGTAAAGGGGCAGGAATACATCGGGTCTTCTGCTCGATAGCACGGATCTCAGCCGAAAAAGCACTTTGAGCCACCTTGAGCTGCAACGGCGCATTGGTCCTCCCATTTGAAGTCAGTCCCAACTAATACTCCCAAATTCTTAACAGGCTGTGTGGGGTTAACAATGAAATAATTTCCCGACACCTGGACTAAAATTTTATCAACCAGTGCTGACAAGAGTTGGCTCTTGGGTATCTTCATCCGTTGATCCGATGACCTTCACATCATCCGCGAGAATGAATCATGGGCACTTCAATGCAGACGACAAGTCATCAATGAAAATCAGGAATATAAGAGGACCGAGTACCGACCCTTCGAGAACCCCACTGATCACATCGGTTTGGTTCGACAGCGTAGATCCTACCCGAACTGTGAATGACCCACCTGTAAGGAATGCTTTTATCCAAGCAAGTAGACTACCCAGTATTCCTTTTACTGCTAGCTTAATCTCTAGAAGGTGGTGATTTACGGAATCGAAAGACATGCTGAAGTCTAGGTAAAGGGCTTCGACAGGCTTTCCTTCATCCATCCTTTTACTGGCAGTATTGAGAAAACTAAGGTTAGTCAGGCAGGATCTACTGCTAAGAAATCTATGTTCAGTTAAACTCAGTAAAGAATGCCGACAAAGATGCTGACAGATTTTATCACGCAGTAGTTTTTCCAATACTTTTAAGACGATGCTAGTCAGACTGACAGGTCTATGGTTATCAAGAGTTGACCTGCACACCCCTTGTGTATTGGTACGTATTATGGCTTCTTTCCACTTACTTATAATCACTCCTAGTTGCACGGATGTGCAATCGTGCTGCATTTATGCGCTGTGCGGCTAACATCGTGCTAAATTGTTTTCCCAACGGCAGTGCACTGCATGCTGAAACACGCTGGAGTCTCACTACCATTTCCATTTCCTCCCTCATATCTGTCCTGGCCTGGTATGTCTGAAAGCACATCCTGATCCAGGCAAAGTGCCAGCACAGTCAGAGACTGCACGTGGGCTGAGATTACTGTCGGTTGCCCAGGCCTAACCGATATGAGGGGGAAACCGAAAAGAAATGGTCGTGAACTCAGCGTGTACTCCGCATGCATGCTCCCTAACTCGTTGGTCAATCACTTAGCACGATGTTAGCCGCACAGCACAGAATGCTGCACGATTGCACAATCCGTCTAAGGCCCGTGGGCAACCTGACAGTATCTTAGCCCACTTGCAGTCTCTGACTGTGCGGCACTTTGCCTGGATCAGGCTTGTGCTTTCATACCATACCATACTCCTAGTTTCAAGCATGCATTGAAGAGCTTGTATAAAGGTTTTGTAAGCACTGGGGCGAGATTCTTTAGCATAATCGGGTAGATACCATCTGGTCCCTCAGCTTTGTTGACGCGAACATGGATAAGCGCTCCATACACCTCGGCTTAATTGAAGAACAACTCATCTAGTGCAAGAGCAAAATGTAGTAGATTAAACGACCTAAACGGAGCATTTAAAAAATTATCACGTCTTTGAACGCCACTGAAAAACCTTGAGAAGACTGTCGCCTTAGACAGGTCGATATCGGCTACTTTTTTGTCCTCCAGTTTCAAATCTACAATGCTCTCTCTGGTTTCGCCTTCCGATTGAGCGTAGCTATAAAATCTTTTCGGATTGGATTTAGCAATCCTAGCTAAGGATAACTCAAACTCCTATTTGAGCAAACGCTGTATTTTAACACGAGCGTTCCGAGCAGTTTTGTAACGGACCCAAGAACCAGAAGGGAGAGATATCTTATATTGCCACCAAAAACTATCTCGTTTACGGGTAGACTGACGAACTCGAGGAGTCCACCAGGGCGGTCTATGAAGCTTTTGCACGACTTGCATCGGATCGTGCTTGTCTTGCAACTCTTTTAGATACTTACAAATTCTATCCCAGTACTCACTTACATTGAAATCGTTGGGGAACTGAAAGGAAGATTTTAAAGTATGTTGGAGAAAACCCCAGTCTACAATCCTAAAATTGCATCTATGACATGCAATTAGTTTGTAAAAACGCAGTACCGCTTCGAAACTTATCATTACGTGATCACTTTTGCCGAGCAGTAGTAGGTATTTTAAAAGTCTAACGGCTTCGGGCTGGGGCGGCAATACCGGGTCGAGAGTAGATGGAATGCATCCATGACGAAATCTCATACAATCACTCACATGCTGATGTAACACATGATCATGAAGCCATTCGAGAAACGTTTCGGAATGCTCGGTAACTATACCTACAGGGACGTCCCAATCTAAGTCTGGAAGGTTGAAATCACCTAAGATAAATACGCTGGGCGCTGATTGACCCAACCCGTTGATCTTCTCAATCAGCTGTGTAATCTCCTGCTGGGCTGAACTGGGTGTGACGTAGACACAAGCAATTGCGAGGGCTGACTTGTAACAAGTCAGGATACTCGTAACAACTTGGACGTTTTAACGGGCTCGGGATATACCCGTTCCCGTATTTTGCAAACCATACTCTAGGAGGAGTACGACGCCACCGCCTCTTCTATCGCCAGGTCTATCGCATCTAATGATGAGGTATTGTTCGCTGATCGAGGAAAGCGCGCCGGATTATTGCGTGTATTATTGTTAGACATGAACAAGGTACGAAAGCCATTGTGCAAGTGCGACAGACCACCGTTATTCTGTAATATGCTGATACGTTCAACAGAATAATATATCATTATGAAGTCACAAACCTGGGTACAGGCAAAGTGCCGTAGAGTCAGAAACCAGACGTGGCCTAATATTTTGTCAGCTTTCTCGGGCCTAGAAATCTGTAAGAGAAATGGCGAAAACGGTAGTGAAAATCCAGCGTGTTTTCGCATGCAGCTCAGTATCCTTCATCATCATCATCATCATGAAGCACAAGTCTGGAGCCAGATAAAGTGCCAAGCATCCTTAGGACAGTGTTGCCCGTGTGACACCGAAGTACTGCACAATTGCAAATATATGCACCTGTGCAACAATCTTAGGTGAACTGTGTCTGATATGCAAATATGTCATAGTTAAATGCTCTAAACAGTTGATTTCACGCATCTGTCAGCCGACTCCTGAAAGATTATTTTTGTAATCCAAGCTGACGTCAGGAAACGTTTTTGATTAAATTTATTTAACCTTTTTTATATGTTTTAATTCAAAGTTACCACACAGCTGTTATCTGGTAATAAAACGGACTTTAAAGGCTGCTATCCTAAAATTTAAAGCTGTTTTGTAGTTTAGATGTCGTGATAATAATCAATAAATTGTTGCTGAAATCTACGTTTCTGAAAAACTGTCAATGAATGTAAGTAATGTGGTGCTCACATCCCCATCCTTTACACAATGAGATGGGAAAGTGAGCATCACAATACTTTGGTTTTTGTAAGCACCTCGAGCGCTTAGCCAGGAATCACGTTGTGATTCTGTATTTGAACATCGTGGTTCTTTGTAAGAACCATATATAACAGTGGCATTCAATTATATCTTTGTCAATGAATGTGTTTATTATTAGTACAATACACAACTATAAATCACCATACGACGCTATTTTACATCTATACACTGTATGGATGAGTGGATTAGATTGATATGCACTAGTGGCTTCAGCAATCCTGAGGTCGCTGACCAAATAAATGCCACATCACTGGATACAACTTGCAAATGTTTAACATTTTTGTATCCACCCATTAGATCGCATAGAAAAAGGCGTTAGTCGTGGATTGAATACCGATCCGGTTGTTATTCCAGATGGTTCAACAACGTTGTACAACCATTGGCGTGTCATCATCATCATATGGGAAAGCATTGTACGTAGGTTGACTGCAAAGTAGAAATAGCTGATTCATAGGAAGTGCATTGAAACACGAGTTTATACACAGACGGGGAAAGGAAATGGATGAGTGTCTTTAATTTGTCTGGCTTATGTGAGTCTATAACATCAAGAAAGTTTGTGAATGTATAGAACCAATGTTCCCACGAGTCTGCAGCATCAGATGCGTTTGGGGCGGTTTCAAAGCGTTCAGGACGAAGTAGTCGATTCATTTCTAGAAGATTAAATTGTTGTGATTATGAATGTTAGATCCGATTGTAAGAATATCAAAAGACGAAGGCCCGAGAACTAGGCTTTAATCTTCTAGAAACCGAGGTATGCAATCTGGAATATAGAACGGTAATACTAAGGTGCGAAATAGGAATACAGTTAGTTATAGAAAACAGGAACGGTAAAATATCATCACCCATTGGCGTGTCCATCATCATCATATGGGAAAGCATGTCACGTAGCGCGTACGAAATGCTTACTGCCTAACAACCAGAAAAACAAAAAATCTCAAGATGGGAAAGGTGGTGGTTATAATCCCGTGTTCTAGGATTAAACTGTATCTCAAACAGACAATTGAGCAGAGAGGTTCTGGATGAAAGTTCTATTGATACAAGGTGGGACAAAGAGCACCACAGTCCAAATGAAGGGTAGGCTAAAATAGGGAGAAGAATATTTAGTGTAAAGTAAACACAATGATAAGTATAATTCGTTTGGAGGTGACCCTCCTAACACCTCCCCCAGGAAGTCTTCAACGATAGGACTGTTTACTTGGGTTCAGCTGCAAAGGTTTGACTTTCTTTCGAACACGGTCGGTCCATCTTCTTGGTGTACAGTTAGTTTGAACATCTCGTTTTTCTGGCGAGGATATGGTCAACCTCTCAGGTAGTTCAAATGTGTCTAGCAAGATGTCCAGTGGAATACCAGGATCGTGGTTTACAATCTCGGGCAAAGAAGATGGGCGCAGCTGATTTGCATGACGGATCCAGATGGAAGATTGTACATCAACTTCATAGATCACGTGTCCCACGCGGCGAACAATTTGTCCTTGTGTCCATGTTTCACCACCACTTCGATAGTCTTTTGCCAGTACGGATGCACCTGGCTTATAGAACCGACTGACGGCTCCATGGTGATGGTTGAACTGGTTTTCCATGCGTCGGTTTCTAGGCATCTCATTAGAAAACGATGGACGGATGATGTCCAATGGTAATCGAATCTTTCGATTCATGAGTGCCTCTGCCGGGGATACCCTGTTAGGTACATTGGGATTCGGCGTGGCTCGGTAACTGAGCAAGAACCTTTCAATGATTTCTGACGTGGTTCCTTCCCCTCTGAGTTTCAAGAGTGCTCTCTTGAATGTATCCACAAATCTTTCTACTTGTCCGTTGGATTGTGGGTGAAACGGAGGCGTGCGTTTATGCTCAATACTGTTTTGTTGACAGAATGATGCAAACTCCGCCGAAGTGAAAGCTGTTCCGTTGTCGGAAACAAGAGTATCTGGGACACCAAATCGGCTGAATACCTGCTGCAGTTTAGTAATCGTTGCACTTGAAGTGACTCGAACCATGTGAAACACTTCGGGCCATTTGCTGAATGCGTCGACTAGGATCAAATAATTTTGATTGTTAATCGGACCAGCAAAATCAATATGAACCCTGGACCATGGTGATTCTGGTGTGGGCCATGAAAATAACTCGTTTTTCTAGGGGTCTTCGCCGCCAATTGACAGTTAGAACATGTTTTTACGAGACCTTCTAGCTGTTTATCCATGTTAGGCCAATATACATAACTTCGTGCCAACGCTTTCATATGGCTAATGCCAGGATGACCAAAGTGAAACTGTTTGAGAACATCCTTTTGTAGTGTTGATGGCACAACCACACGTTCTGCGAACAACAGGCATCCTGCGTTTTCTGATAGAGACCCACGGCGCCGAAAGAACGGTTGAAGATTTTCGTCACATGTACGGGGCCATTGGGTGCGGTTGAAATGTAGGACCTTCTGAAGGACGGTATCGTGAGCAGTAGCCTCACGTATCATATCAGAGGTTATTGGTAACGCACGAATAATATTAGTAAAAACATTACTGATGTCAGGTTCAACGGTTATTGACGCGATGACGGTATCCTCAGGTTGCTGGCGCTGCGAATCCATTAGTCTGGATAATGCATCTGCTTGACCAATAGCATCAGTAGATTGATTACGTAAATCTGATGTTGTGTGCGATTGGATAGCCTCACAGATGGAACTTAAAGGTACATCCATGAGTTGAAGTTTAGTAATCCAGTCCAGTCCGAGTAAATTCAGGTTTGCACAGTCCGTTAAATAGCATTTACCAGAAAACTGTTGGTTGTTAAAAGTGACTTCACAAATCAATTCTCCGGTTAGATTTAACGTATTGCCTGATGCACTCTGGGCCACGTGACTGGTGGGTAGAATATGAGGTTTTCCAATTAATTCCCATGTGTTACGTGAGATCAACGTAATATCCGAGGCTGTGTCCAGCTGGAGGCGGATCGGAACAGTATTAATTGAAACAATTACGTATTTACGTCGAGATTGAAATTCTCCGTTGAACGTTGCGAATACGGAATTAGATAGCAGTTTTTTATGAGGGTACTGCTTGTGACGGACGGCTTTTGGGGTGCTCTTTGATGGATTGTGATTGCCTTTTAACATGGAGTGACAAAACCCTTCCTTGTGTCCGCGTCTGTGGCACTGATGACATTGATGCTTTTTAAATGGACAAAAACGTGCAAAGTGCCAATCTCCGCATGACCAACATGCCGTAGGGGGCTTTTTAACAGATGTTACTGTCTCTTTTGCTAAGGCATGTACGGTGACAGATGAAGTCGGCAGCGATGTCCGCTGGATGAGAGCTGTGTCGTGTTTGAGGTTAATCAGTCTTTGGCATTCAGTGGTGAGTGAACGCACAGTTACTTCTTTCTCGTGTTCGAGTTTAGAAAGTAATCTAGTACGTATGTCGGCTTCTTGTGGTGACTGGAGACCAGCGATGAAAATAAGACATTTAAATTGATCTTCCGTAAGGGTCTGTAGCTGGAATTTTTCGCACTCACGATTAACGATGCCGGCAAACGTAACGTAATCATCACCATCTCGTTTCGATAGCTTCAAACAATTGTAACGGGTGTTAAATAAGGAGGATTGATCTCCGAAAATTTCCCGTAATTGCTCTACAGTTTCAGAAAAACAAAGATCTTTCGGTTGCTTGGGCAGAATGAAATTTGTGAAACGATCGTGCTCGATAGTTCCAAGTTTGCGAACAAGAAGGCGGGATTTCCACGCATCATCTTGACAGGAAAATTCATTCAGAAATGTATCTTTCCATCGGTTGTACCATGAATCGAAAGTAAGACCGGATGCAGGATCGTAATTGAATTCTGAAATTATAGAAGCAGTCGATTCCATAAATGCTGGTGAATTGGAACTCTGGGACAGAGTTGAAGACTGAAGGTTGAGACATTGTGTTAGCGATTGAATCAAACGCATTTGTGTTTGTTCGAATTGTTTGTGTTGATGATCAAGAATCGCTTTCAAATCCTCTGATGAAAATGACATGATTGGATTCGTTGTAAATTCCCGTCGCCAATGTTATAATCCCGTCGCCAATGTTATAATCCCGAGTTCTAGGATTAAACTGTATCTCAAACAGACAATTGAGCAGAGAGGTTCTGGATGAAAGTTCTATTGATACAAGGTGGGACAAAGAGCACCACAGTCCAATTGAAGGGTAGGCTAAAATAGGGAGAAGAATTGTTAGTTTAAAGTAAACACAATGATAAGTATAAATTCCGTTTGGGATGGACCCTCCTAACATAATCGACATTACGCCCAAACAAACTTATTCGGAGAGCATCGTGGCATACGATTGTAACAGCTAACTCCTAGAATGCTGCGAGACACCGATGTCGAATACTTGGAGACGCTGAATGTGTTCTTTAAGTAAGGTCCAGGTTCGCACCCATACAGTAACACAACCCGAACTGTCGATTTATAGACTCTACCCGTGAGTAGCAGAGAAAGTCATTTCTGGACGCAGAGTGACACTAGTGCGGAAATGCTACGGTCCGCTTTTAGATCTCCAACGGGTACCAAAGAAGGTTAGCCGGGTTGAGCTAAGCGTTCAACCTTGGGTCTCGACGCGAAGTTCCACTCCAAATACAAAGGCGGTGTGCACGCATGGTCAGTGGCGACACTACTTTTAGGGATGAAAAATGGCATATCCGAGAGGAAGATGTCAGTCTGCTTTCTGATTTTGAAACCCGTTGCGGGTGTTAGCACCAAGAAGCCACGAATTGAGAGAAATGACTATGATTGCGATGGTTGGGACATGTTTTAAGAATGCCTCCTCACCGTTTACCATATCGCTCCTTATTTGCAGAGCTTGGCAGAAGCTGGGGGCAACGATCAGGTAGCCAGTTCATGACGTGGCACGATTGGATGAAGAAACTCACCGTACCGCTAGACTCAGTTGGGCGTATTCGTTTGCCTGGGTGGGGTCCGAAAGGATCTAACTAACAGTTGGCTGGAAACGATGCAATAATACGCGTGAAAAATGTATCATGCATGCAATCACTAGGCTGATCCAGGCAAAGTGCCACACAGTCAAAGAGGGCATGTGGGCTAAGATACTGTCAGGTTGCAGGCACAGACAGATATTTGAAAGGAAAATAGCAATGGTAGTGAGACTCAATCGTGTATTCGCAGGCAGCTCACTACCGGTGGCAAATCAATTTAGCACGATGTAAGCTGTACAGCACAAAAGTGCTGCAAGATTGCATATCCGTCCAAACCGCATACCGAAGGATGGTATTATACTTTTACTTTACTTTACTTTCGTGCGACTATCTCCTCCTGTAGGATTAGTCGGCTTCAATGAAGATTCTTGGGAATTTGGGTACAAAGCGGCGTCCCCAGCACCACTCAGCGTTTGTTCGAGTCAGCTTCTCTAGCCATTGCAAAACCAAGTACGACCTACAAGGCAGCAGGGAGTTGCCAGAAAGAGGTGGTCTACCAGACTCTGCTCTAGGTTTTTCCTCAGGGTTTTCTCTCGAAGCCTTTCCCGCTATCGGGTATCCAGCAAAGCAGCGGAGGTTTAAAGTCAGGGTTTTCCTTCCCTTAGATGAAATGCCCTCCCAGGCTAACGAGCTACATCTGCCCGAAGCAAACTGGTTTTCAGGTGCCAGTCACTCGCCCTCGCCCCTTCTCCTGTTGGTATGATACTAAAGTAGACTGAGCATCCGCATAGGAATCGAAGAGTAGAACTACATCGTCAGCATAATCTAACTTAAAAAGTTTCCTATCGCGGCCTATCTGCATGGCCGGTGCCGGTGCGCCTGCATTACATGAATCCATTATAGCGCCAATTACAAAATTGAACAAAAATGGAGAAATTGGACACTCTTGTCGACACCACTAACCGTAGGAAAGTTGGCTGACAGGCTAATGCACACCTTACCCCGACCCAGAACTATAGGGATAAAGCGCCCGAAATATGTTAAGGTACTTTTGTGGGACACCTTTGAGTAATAAGTTATTAAATAATGCGTTCCTATCGACCGAATCAAAAGCACCCATAAAATCAAGAAAGATCGCCACAGTTGGTTGCCTATGAGCATGGCGATGTTCTAGGGCTAGCCGAAGATTGAATCAATGATTGTCACATAGTCTACCGAGACGAAATCCTGTGTGCTCTTCGCGAATCTGTGATTCTCCGTGTAATGTAAGGTGCCGAAGACATACTGAAGCACGAAGCTGGGTAATGACGGGCGTAAGGCTTATTCCCCTGTGATTGGAGCATGAAGTACACACACCTTTTTGAAAATAGATATGATTATAGATTCTCCCCGACACTGGAATAGTTTCCGTGTCTAATACCTGACGAAAAAGGTGAACTAGAGTGCTCAATAGAATATCGCAACCCTCCATGAACAGAACCGAGCAAATCCACCTGGACCAGCTGCCTTGAATCTTTTCATTGCCTCTATACCGAGCTTGATTTCGGCTTCGCTCGGAGGCTTAATTTAACAGACCAGGATTCACAACACGAAATAGAAGGCAATTGACAATCTGCAGCTGGCCACCTAAATTGTTCATGAAAATGCTCCACCCAGCGAGGCAACCGGCGCATTTTGTTAGTGATTAAGAGGCCATCGTTCTCAGTGATTGTCTCGCTAACTCCAATGATTTTAGAACCTGTAGATCGAATTAGATAAAACAGTTTTCGGACATTACCCGAGCTGCTGGCTGCTGCTCCATTTCCTCAACTTTTTGAAGCCATCACGCTTCTCTATCTGATAGAATGCTACGCTTGAGCTTATTTCTGACCTGTCTTCGTTCTGCATTATATTGCGAAACAGAAGGAATTCTTTGCCTTTCTTCTAGAAACGGAAGGCTAGCCTTGGAGTTCAGGTGGGACGTTCTGCTATAGGTGGAACTACCACACGCTGATTCCGCGGCATCGTTTATTACAATTGAAATCGCATTACACTGCTGTGTGATATTTTTGGGCACCACAGTGGAAAGGTTATCTACTAAACCACCACGATAGGCTTGGTGAATTGCGGGACCCGAAAGCTATGCGCTTAGAGATGACTGTCTTTGGAACAGAGAATTTTAATATAAATCTTGATCGAAGGAGCGTGTTATCAT
>JACCGJ010022823.1:0-12668 GCA_013407085.1 Atriophallophorus winterbourni
AACGTAACCGTCATTGGTTGATATGCTTATCCATATCGCCATTACTACCAGAGAGCATCGTCGCGTATGCGTTGATAACAGGTAACTCTCAAAATGTTACCGAGTTAAAGTTTGTCGCTGCCAATCACTTCCTGTTTCAAACACCTGAAGACAATCACGATGCATGGATACGAGACGGTGCAGTACGTTCGTACTGCAGAGGTGGCACCGAGTGAAATTGGTTTGTTAAAGGTCATGAGCTGCATGAGTCACACTCCCGTTTTTGACATTCCTTGGGCCGGCATCTTCGCACTGATTGCGTGGCACAATGCTCCATTCGTCCCACGTAAAGATGCGGCAGAATTCTGTGTTGGAGAACAATGATGGCAAGTAATTCTCAAAGGTTTACTGACACTTAATCGTCAGACCCTTAATCCCTGACACTTAATCCTCAGACATTTAATCACCAGACATTTAATCACCAAGTCACTTCATCCCCAACCAATTAATCTTCAGTCACTTAATCCCCAGTTTGATAACTTTTGAAGAATGCAGAATACGTTCAAAGGAATTTATTTAGCAGGAGAGATATGCAATTGATTTTAAAAACGTCAATCTCTCCGTAGTTGAGTATCGCTGAATTGCTCGAGATGTCCTGGCGCATATCTCAGCATACTTCTACTTCTGTTTAATATGAACCCCAGGTTTGAGGTGGAAATATAGATGGTGAAAAGTTTTTTCGTCGACCTCGAACAAAGGTATGTTCAAAATAAGATAACAGTTCATTCATCCTCTCACTTTGAGGCATAGACTCGGCTAAAATCTCAAATGTGTCGACTACATCAATCAATGGCACAATCATGAGGCGTAAATCATCATCTGCCTCATAATCTGCTTTCATCCCACATATGTTTCGTTGCATGGCTTGGCATAGATGAAAATAACATCCAGTCATTCTTGCGGATGGAAAGTTTGAGCGAAACGCATTCGTAGCTGCACTTTCAGAGTCAGGTAAAATCACATCTGGTGCTGCATTCGGCGCCACATCTTACAACTTACTACATCTCCAATTAATATTGCCATTATTTGATTGCTTATCGCACTAAAACTCGTTTCCCATGTAAATTAATGTCCTTCGACCTTTGCTACTTGTACCATATTCAAGAGTCATTGCACACATTTAAATAACTTCCTACCTTCCCTGGGGATTGAGTGACTGAAGATTAATTGACCGGGAATGAAGTGACTTGGAGAGTAAATGTCTGGGGATTAAATGTCTGAAGGTTAAATGTTTGGGGATTAAGTGTCTTGTCTTATGTGCGACTATTTCCTCCTGGAGGATGAGTCGGCTTCAATGAAGAGTCTTGGTAATTTGGGTGCAAAGCGGCGTCCCCAGCACCACTCGGCGTTTGTTCGAGTCAGCTTGTCTAGCCTTGGCACAACAAAGTGCAACCTGCAAGGCAGCAGGGAGTTGCCAGAAAGAGGTGGTGTGCACCAACTAACCGTCTACGAGACTCTGCTCCAGGTTTTTCCTTAGGTTTTCTCCCGAAGTCTTTCCCGCGATCGGGTATCCCGCAAGGCAGCGCAGGTTGAAAATTAGACTTTTCCTTCCATTAGATGAAATGCCCTCCCAGGCTAACGAGCTCCATCTGCCCGAAGCAAACTGGTTTTCAGGCGCCAGTCAGTCGCCTCGCCCCTTCGCCTGTTGGTAGAAGCAGTTCCGCCGGGCTCGGGGAGCCACTCGTGCAGGCCAGAAGCTGGACTTGGTTGTCAGAGGCTATTTGAGACGCGCGCCATATGGGAGCATTTTATAAACAGTGGGAGCTTATCCAAACTGCGACCCCCGGCTATGACAACCTTAAGTGTCTGGCCACCCTCCCAAAGCCCTCAGGTGGCAATGAGGTCGAGATGACCATTTATGTAAGTATGAAATCACAGGTGCAGATCCAGGCAAAGTACCGCTCAAAATGTACGTGCGCAAAGACGCTGTCAGGTAGCGCAGGCGTGGACAGATGATGAGAAAATGGTAGAGAAACTCCTAGATGCGTCAATGCGGATTAATACACCACTCACCGTGATCCATACCGGGACCAAATCGACTTTGTTGAGCACAAAGATAAAATGCTTGTGCGGTTTTTCCTTCTTCAAGTATTGCTCGATGTATTTCGATCGAGTGCCCATAGGATCTCGTGCATCCAACACATAGAGCACCACATCTGAGGAATCCAGAACCTGGTGGAAATGGGCAACCATGGGAAATGGCGAGTTTAAGCGAATGTGGAGAACACAACAAGGAACGTAGTTGAACGAATGGGGAACTAGGTGCGGAAAGGAAAGCGGAGAAAGGTGAGCCAGATTGTCTGGTTGTCCCGATGGAAATGCTTTTGCTCGGTTTTCAGTGTCGAGATCGACTAGACTTTGTCTGAACTTCATGCGCCTTAGATACATGGGAAATAACAATAAGCCAATAACGCGCATGTGCACGCATCTAAGCAATGGAAGCGGATCCAGGGATCCACTTAAAATAGATTGAGTGGGATAGGTTTTAGCCAATCATCATCATCACCATCATGAAGCACAAGCCTGGAGCCAGACAAAGTGCCAAGTTTAGCCAATCATGTATATATAATTTAAAGGGATTTAAGTGCAAGCCGTTAGAGAAGATTATGGGTAACGTTTCGTTTCTCAATCAATGGAACTGGATCCAGGGATCCACTTAAAATAGATTGAGTGGGATAGGTTTTAGCCAATCATCATCATCACCATCATGAAGCACAAGCCTGGAGCCAGACAAAGTGCCAAGTTTTATAATATTCAGACAAAGTGCCTAGCAATATGAAGCAGGAAAAGCAGATAGGCAAGCGTGTGAAAAAAGGGAAAGCAGGCAAGCGGAATATGCAAAAGCAAATGCGCAAAAAGCAGTTTCTGTTTGTAGTTTCACTACATGCGATTTTGTGGGGTTTTGTTTTTTTTATATAAAATAATACCGGATAAAAATTATGACACATAATAAAATACACTGTCGCCATATCTTGTAAGGTTTCCAGCCAACTAACTTTTGGACCCCACCCAGGCAAACGAATACGCCCAACTGAGCCCAGCGCTACGGTGAGTTTCTTCATCCCAACGCGCCACGTCATGGACTGGCCACCCGATCTAGTGTCAATCGACCTTGACGATGTCCACTATGAATACACAAATTAACCACTGACCCCGGTCATACTTACATGACTTGACACGCCACAGGCTTACTAAACAGAGGTGGGTAGTGAAATGCTGCTTATTCACGTTTTCTGTCCCGACTATCACATTTGGTACTACGAAGCTTCCGTGTCAGAAGCGAAACGTTATCAAAAACCGCTCGAAACGATTGCACTCAAATTTCTTGGCGCTTGACTGTTTCAATCAGCTTGTACGGGATAACATGTAAGGCACGGGAAGTGCAACGTGAGTTCCATTTGCTGGTTTGAACAAGCGTAATAATTGACACGATGGGGGTAATGTGTGTACGGTTAACAATGAGGGTTTTGGCGGACAAGCATATAATGAATGGATCGATTTCGTTTGAGTAAACAGAATGGTCGACAGTGATGGCCACCATCGAAATCATTTTCTGAGTAATTGAGCACAAAAACGTTCGAATTGGGAGAATGAATTTTAGTTGACCTCCTTCAGATGATGTCGACCATGAACGCATGACGATATGATACTCCACGGTATTTCCAAAGCCCACGAATCAATGAGCTGAAGTAATTAAAATATCACGGTTCCAAAGGTTGTCATAGCCGGGGTGGCAGCGGGGATAAGCTCCCACTGTTTATAAAATGCTCCCATATGGTACGCGTCTCAAATAGCCTCTGACAACCAAGTGCAGCTTCTGGCCTCCACGAGTGGCTCCCCGAGCGGAACTGCTTCTACCAACAGGAGAAGCGGCGAAGGCGAGTGACTGGCGCCTGAAAACCAGTTTGCTTCGGGCAGATGGAGCTCGTTAGCCTAGGAGGGCATTTCATCTAAGGGAAGGAAAACCCTGATTTTAAACCTCCGCTGCCTTGCGGGATACCCGATCGCGGGAAAGTCTTCGGGAGAAAAACCTGGAGCAGAGTCTCGTAGATGGTTAGTTGGTGCACACCACCTCTGTCTGGCAACTTCCTGCTGCCTCGCACTTGGTTGTGCAAAAGCTACAGAAGCTGACTCGAACAAACGCCGAGTGGTGCTGGGGACGCCGCTTTGTACCCAAATTCCCAAGAATCTTCATTGAAGCCGACTCATCCTTCAGGAGATAGTCGCACACAAGTACAAGTAATTAAAATACCACACCAACTGCGTTATCAAATATACTAACTTTGACGAACAAATGTGTGTATTTGCATGGATTTCTATCACACATACAGCCACACTGATCAGGATACGCATGTTATGAATCGGTGGGATATTGCGAGCAAAGCGTTTGAACTTTTAAGCCACGTCAGCCTTGTGGTGTGTGCGTGATGAATAGTTAAGCAATAAAGGATTTCTTGTTCAAGCGTAAGAGTTTTACTCCATTTACATGTTAGTGGTCTACAGAGCATGTTCACCCTATTGCGACAGCGCCGCCTGCGGTGGCTTGGTCATGTCTACACAATGGAAAATGGTCGTATTCCGAAAGATCTACTCTATGGTGAGTTGCAATTGGAAAGTCGACCATTGGGTAGACCGCACTTGCGGTACGAAGACGTTTGCAAAAGAGATATGAAAGCTCTTGGCATTGACTCCGCGAGTTGGAAAGAACTTGCTCTTGGCCGCTCACATTGGAGGCACGGTGTAAAGCGTCGTCTGCAAGCTGGGGAGGAGCAGATACAGCTCTTGGCTGCTGAACGCAGATCACGCCGCCGGTGTGCAACTGATGCTATACAACCGAGTTCTGGCTATCGTTGCCAGCGCTGCGAGAGAGATTGTTCCTCCCGAATCAGACTGTTTAGTCATTCCAAAAGCTGCAAAACTTGAACATTCACGCAATTTGGATGTACATCCATGGTCGAGATCGACCGAAGAGGGCCAACACACACACGTTAGTGAACAGGTTGGTCATGCAAGCCTTATCCAACAATGGCTTGAAAGTTCAAACGTGCTATACTTGCTTTCAAATTTGTCTGGTTGGTCTCAGCCAATCGAGCAACAGACAGTGAAACGGAGGTCTCGTAACAGATAACGTTTGTTCCAGTGTGGATATCTAGTTACTGAACGTCGTATTGCAACCTGAGAGACAACCCAACTGAAAGCATGTATGTGCTGTGCAGCTAACATCGTGCTAAATTGATTGGTCAACGGCATTGAGCTGCATGCTGAAACACGCTGGAGTCTCAGTACCATTTCTATTCCCCCCTCATATCTGTCTAGGCCTGGGCACCCTGACACTATCTTAGCCCACGTGTAGTCTCCGTGCGGCACTTTGCCTGGATCAGGCTTGTGCTTTCATAGCATATTCATACCGTGTTAAATTGATTGACCAACGGTAGTGAGCTGCAAGCTGAAACAGACCGGAGTCTCACTACCATTCCCGCTTGTATTTTGTTTCTCATATCTGTCTAGGCCTGGGCAACCTGGCAGTATTTTGGCCCACGTGCGGTCTCTGACTGTGTGGCAATTTGCCTGGGTCAGACTTGTGCTTTCATACGTAATACGTACCAAGTGTATACACTCAATGCGAAATTGTCTATCGGTCTTTACGCTAGGGATCCGTGGAAGTCTGCAGCTGAAATACATTGCCGAAAGTTGTTGCCGAAGTGCTGATCTCATGAGATTCAAGATCAACCAGGAGCAGGGAAAACCTGATTAGTGAGTTTGGAAAATGATATTATGACTGTGTGAATAATGCAGCAGAAAGACAAAACGGATTCAGTAGCCAATTCCGAGAAATCATCAACTACATCAAGTAGAGAGGTGGTATGGTATGGTATGAAAGCACAAGCCTGATCCAGGCAAAGTGCCGCACAGTCAGAGACTGCATGTGGGCTCAGGTTACCCAGGCCTAGAGAGATTTTAGAAATGGTAGTGAGACTCCAGCCTGTTTCAGCATGCAGCTCACCACCGTTGGCCAATCAATTTGGCACGGTGTTGGCCGCACAGCACACAAATACTGCACGATTGTACATCGGTGCACATCCGTGAACAGGAGGACTAAGCGAATCCAACCACAGTTCTAAGTTTCAGGGTAATGCGGCGCCATGCAAAGTGAACATCACGAACAATACCTTGAATAATTCGTTCCACAGTCGCTTGGATTGTCCAGCTCTAAAATGCGGCTGTTTGGCCAGATCACGGACTCCGTCATCATCGCGAACCATATTTTTATCCGAGGAGGAATCGTAGAGTTGTTGTGTCGATTCAACTTGATGTACCAAACTCTGGAAACGATGTCAATGAGGTTCATGTATAAATATATACATGTCATTTGCAAACGTAATCGTGAAAATAAAAAAATAAGCAGTATCGTGCAACGACATCAGATCGCTGAGGTCAAGAGAATCGGTGATTATCTCACGTTTATGAAGGAAGGACCACCCGAATCGGACTGTTTAGTGATCCGAAAAGCTGTGGGACGTGAAAAAATCATGTACATCCATGGTCGACATCGACCGAAGGAGGCCAACAACAACAGGGTATTTCGTACTGTTAATAAAATATTGGTCGTTTATAAACCCCTTGTGTGCTTGACAAAGAATCACTTTGTGATTCTGTGTTTGAACATCGTGGTTGTAGGAACCCTATGTAACAGTGGCATTTAAGTATAACTTTGTTTACCATTTATCCACTGTTTCAAGGCTCACTGAACCTAATCTTACTGTCTCCACTTGATGACGGCAAACAGCCAGAAACCGGTACTGGTGTTTAAGCACCAAATCTTTATGAATAAGGTTATTTTATGGAACCTATGCAGTCTAGCATATGGGCTTGTTATAACGCATGACAGTAAAAGGAAGCTGTCGTGCTGGTGTTCCTCTACTCGATCACGAAACGTGATTGAATAACTGTTCCATTCGAGGTGTAGGCAGCTCATTCCAATTTGCTCGTGCTTACTTGTCCATAGATTCTGTTTAAATTCCGCTGTTCACCAACTTCCAAGATTGTTCATGGTTTTACGGCAGTTGCGGCTTCGGTACATGCTACTGGTGAGTCTGTCACGGATGACGATGAAATGGGCCTGCTCATTCTGCCAGGCTACGCAGGTTTGGTCGTGCCAATCAGGCTTACCCGTGGCTTAAACGTTTCAGCATACCTAAACTTCTCTCTAACATTCAGTATCTGTAAGAACACATGTCGATTAGTAACTTCAGAACATTCAAAAATCACTCTCAAAATGCGATTGCTTGTTTAGACATTAAACCAACCAATCGAAATGGTGACCAGCGTGAGTTGTGAAAGAGGTCTTTAAAAGTGGGAAGTGAATGTTTCAATCTTACATACTAAAAAATATTACAAAGTGCCAGAAATGCAGCTTATCATCTGGGGTTAACTGAAAAAGCTCTAAAGGCTCATACAGACATGATAAAATTGCCGCCATAATGTGTATAATCAAACCCAGGGATCATCAACCTATGTAAACGAGAACATAAGTATGTATGAAATCGCACGCCGAATCCAGACAAAATGCCGCACAGTCATAGACTGTGTGGGGTGATACTCTCAGGATGCCTAGGCCTTAACAGATATAGGAGAAGAAAACAGAAATGGTAGTGGGATTACAGTGTGTTTCTGCATGCAGCTCATAATAAGTGGCACATCCTTACACAACATAACTGGCATCAAATGGTATTCACCATCCCTAATACATGAAAATATGAAGCGATCGAGTATCAACAATTGATTTCCGCAGTCTGTGCAGCATTACGCAGACGTAAAAGAGGATGTGGTACTTGGCAAGCGGTCGGAGTGTATCGGGCAGGGACACAAAATATGAGCAGAAGCGTCCACACTGCTGATGGAAGAAAACAGCAATCAAGTAATATGGATGAATGCAGTGAAATCAACAAGACAGCAGCCTCGTGACGTACACGGCGATACATCCTGGCAAGCTATCCTCAGTCATGTCGGTCATTTACCCAACAACATAGAGAACGTCATTGAACACGGTTTTAAGGCAAGTAGAGGCAATGCGCAGGTACACTGCGCTTCGTGCAGATGGAGCTCGTTAGATCGGGAGGGCATTTCATGTAAGGGAAGGAAAACCCTTATTTTAAACCTCCGCTGCCTTGCGGGATACTCGATCGCGGGAATGGCTTCGGAAGAAAACCCTGAGGAAAAATCTGGAACAGAGTCTCGTAAACGGTTAGTTGGTGCTCACCACTTCTTTCTGGTAACTCCAGGTCGCATTTAGTTGTGCAAAGGCTAGAGAAGCTGACTCGAACAAACGCCGAGTGGTGCTGGGGACACCGCTTTGTACCCAAACTCCCAAGAATCTTCATTGAAGCCGACTCATCCTCCAGGAGAAGATAGTCGCACAAAAGTATAAGGTAAAAGTAAGACTGCGCTTGGGCTGCGTAGCCGGATAGAAATAATGGTAAAGATTTAGTCATGTATTAGAGGTACAAGCTGGGAAGCATACATGAGATTAGGTAATCCAGCGGTAAGCTGCTTTCGTATATATATGACGGCAGATCTCAGTTGCAAACATATATTTTGTTGAATATCATAACTAAGGATGTAAATGGCTTAAATGGTGAAAATGAACAAATTTATTTAAAAGCGATAGTACAAATGACAGTGACAAACCGTAAGATCCTCCGAATGAAGCAGTGGTCGTTTCCGTTGAGCTTTCTTCCCAAACACGTGCGCGAAGCTCTCAGCCGCCAAAACGGAATGTTTCGCTTTCTGTAAATGAGCGGGGGGAGTAGACGATCACTTACAATCTTTTTCTCATCCAAAAGAGAAATCGGTAGCTTTGTTTGTCGAAGAACGATTTCATACGGGTTCTGGATTTTCATCGCTTCTTTGAATTTTTGAAGAGCGGTTTGACTTATGACACGAGTGTTTCCTTGGGAAAAAAGTTATCAGCAAACAAGTTTAGATAGCTTACCAAACCACCGCCGATTTGGCTCAACGTGAGCCATTGTACCAGAAGGTAGAGTCGATTGAAAAGGCGCTGGACGAATAATCTTTCCCTTTTTATCCCGTTTAGCCTTAAAATTTCGATACATGTTAAGCCGTTTAATTGTGGCTTTCGAACGCATGGTGCTTCCTTTCGGTTGTTTCTCTCTATCTAATAATAATAATTGATAGGGAAATGTGATAGCAAAGCTAACCTGGATTAAGTGAATGCTTTGAGTGATTGACTGCATTTTTCTTTCCCAACTTCATTGTGATATTAATTGTGTTTGGTCAGAACAACGTCTGCAAGAAAAAATGCAAATTGAATAGATTGAGGCACTGAGATAAAGCGCTAACGTAAAATATTATACATCTCCTGCTTCTTCAAACAGGGAGTAAATAGACAAGAATACGTGAAACATTCTGAAGCAACTACTGACAGGATGGAGGTGACATGAGTCTGTAATTGACCGCTGCTGCAGATCTTAGGAAACACGCGCAGACTGTATAAATCTTAAGTCGAGAGGTCATGCTATGAAGGTTCAGAATCGGATAACCCAACGGCTTGCTGCGAAGTGCACGTTATTGTGGTGAATAGATTATGGTTACGAGTGTATAATATGAAAAGACAGTACAGCACAAACAGACATAACGATATACGACACTTATCCACCAGAATAGTGAACATATGGAATGCCCTTTCGTGAACGGTCTTTGCGCCAACCAGGGAAGAGCGGTTCAAACATGCACTTGACAAATGTTTGCCGGTTGTTTCGGAAAGACAATCCACCGTTAAATGAAACTCATTCATCTGAACGACGAAGGCTGGACTACTTCAATGAACAGAATGCGATGTGGCTAACACGGAGCAACCATCTGCCGTCCATACAGAAGAAGAAGCAAAGCAAAAAGTGAAATACAAGAATTTGGAGTAAAATGGGATGGTCAGTGAAAATAATGAATAAATTGCGACGATGCTGTAAATTATTCCGGGGCACATCGCGTTATTTGACGCAGAATATTCTTGGAATTGGATACTTGTGTTTATATTATTGATCGGTTGAAAGCTAAACTACCCACAAAATACTAATGGTCACAAAACTGAGAACAACTAAAATTTTGAAAACTAGCAACAATATAATGGAAAAATGCATGGTTACGAAATGTAAATATTAAATACGTTGGGGGTAAAAGATGAAAGTCATTTTGGAGGAAGCAAAGGATACAATTCTCCAAACGGCAGATTTAATGAGCGTGCAAACCTGTTACAAATTCGAAACGGTTTCGCGTCTCCAATAAATTCTTAAATTGATGTTTACATTCAAGTCGGACGCACATTGATATTTGACATTGATACTTGAATGTGATTATGGCAAAAACCACATGGTTACTTGAAATCGATGCATTAACTTAATAACCTTCTTCCTTCCCATTTTGTTGTAATCTATTTTCTGTTCGAATGAAGGGCAAGTGTTCAATGTTTGACAGAATCGATTGATGTTACGTATTCGTGAATTATTATCACGGTCAATTGTGCAGGACTTGTGTAATGCGCAGGATTTGCTGTTCAAAATAATTTGCCATCGATACTGGGCTTCACGCTGGAATTTCACTGAACTTTTCTTTTCGTACGTGTCAAAGCATGAGAAACATGACAGTATTTTAGCCCACATGCAGTCTTAGACTACGCGGCACTTTGCCTGGATCTAGGCTTGTAATTTCATACTATTCCATAACATGGCGCATCTCCCGAGGCTTTTGTTGAAAACGTTCAAATTAAAAGAAAACAAACACAACAATGATGTACATAGGATTTTCCGGTGATATTGTACAAAAATGATCGTCTGCGCCAGTGAGCCAAGTTAATCCGAGTCATCATCATCACCATCCTCACTTTCATCATTTTCACTTTTCTCCGCTTCGAGATCCTCACGAACTTGACGAATCATTTGAGTAAGCACGCAACAAGGACACAGCAATGCACAAAGGCAATCTAAGCAAATGATGCCGCGTATCCCTCGCTTATTACGAACTTTACGTCGGAGGCAGCCCAAACTTATACACCAAGCGAACAGGGAAAACCAGCACGTACAAAATGCACATGGGTAGCTACAACGTGGACAACATCGCACGTCCTTTAAAATTTCTTGGAAAGCGCAGATTGGGCAGAGACAGACGAACAGATTGGTGCTGCATCCAGGGAATGATGTACATGCATCACAGACCCAATGGTTGAATTTGGGTGGTTTATCTTCTGAATCGTCAGTGTCCTGGCTTGACGGCATATTTTGGAACGGCCGGTTTTTTTCGAAATTCCGATCAATCAAGAGTCACGTGGATATATTGTGAAATCACACAAGCCTGATCCCAGCAGTGCCGCAGTCAAAGGCGACACGTGCCCTAACATACTGACTTGGCATAGACAGATACGTGTATATATTTTACGCTGGAACCGTTTCAGATCATATATTAGCAAATTGCGATTGATCTGATCGCAAAATCAGCAACCGTTGTGATTGATACGATCAGTCATGCCAATAAACTGCTATAAGGTTGTTACAGACTGCGGTAGTAGTAGGAATGAGCTCCTGCTATCTATAAAATGCTCCCATGTGGCGTGCGTCTCAAATGGCCTCTGACAACCAAGTCCAAACTTTGGCCTGCACAAGTGGCGTCCACAAGGCCGGCAGAACTGCTCTTACTCATCATCATTATCATCATGATGAAGCAAAAGGCTGGAGCCAGACAAAGTGCCAAGCAATACGAAGCAGGAAAAGCAGATAAGCAAGCGCGTGTAAAAGAGAAAAAAGGCAAGCGGGATAAGCAAAAGCAAATGCGCAAAAAGCAGCTTGTTTATGTCGTTTCACCGCATGCGATTTTGTGATTTTTTTTGTTTTTTTAAATATAAAATAATACAGGATAAAAAATTATGACACACATATTAAAATACACTGCCGCCACTGACTTTGGTTTGCAGCCCGGTTTGTGCACGGATGTGCAATCGTGCAGCATTTATGTGCTGTGCGGCTAACATCGTGCTAAATTGATTGGCCAACGGTAGTGAGCTGCATGTGAGTACACGCAGGAGTCTCACTACCATTTCTATTTCTGTTTCCCCTCTCATATCTGTCTAGGCCTGGGCAACCTGACAGTATCTCAGCCCACGTGCAGTCTCTGACTGTGCGGCACTTTGCCTGGATCAGGCTTGTGCTTTCATACATACATACAGCCCTATCTCGTAAGGTTTCCAGCCAGCGATTAGGTGGAGCTTTTGGACCACACCAAGGCAAACGATTACGCTCAACTGACCCTAGCGCTACGGTGAGTTTCTTCATAACAACGCGCCACGTCATGCACTGGCCACCCGATCGTTTCTCCGAGGTTCTGTGAATAAGGCACGGTACGGTAAGCCGTGAGTAGGCATTATTAAAACATGTCCCAACCATCGCAAGCGAGCAAGCATCAGCATTTCTCAGTCTGTCGCCACCTGGTCCTAAAACCCGCTTGCAGACATCTATATTTGTAACACGATGCTGCCACCGAATGCAAGCAATCATACGCAGGCAACGGGTGTCAAAAACAGAAAGCCGACGGATATCTTCCACTCGGATAGACCAGGTTTCGCA
>JACCGJ010022824.1:0-41390 GCA_013407085.1 Atriophallophorus winterbourni
CATACGCTTGAAACAGTGGAGCAATGGTAAACAAGGAGCGCTTGTATGCCACTGTTGAATAAGGCTGGTACGACCAACCTGTTCACATTGAACCCCATTAAACATGTGTTTGGACACTTGTAATTGAAAAGGTTGGTCGTACCAGCCTTATCCAACAGTGACACACAAGTGCTCCTTGTTTACAATTCCTCCACTGTTTCAAACGCATGCGGATCTTGATCTTACTGTCCCTACCTGATTAGTGCAAACAGCACGAAACTGGTCGTGGGGTGTTTTGTGACGGAAAAGCATGCAAATGAATATTTTGGTTCATGGTTATGTGTTTAACCCCAATAAACATGTGTTAAGACACATGCTTTGAACAGGTTGGTCGTACCAGCCTTATTCAACAGTGGCATACAAGCGCTCCTTGTTTAATATAGTGATTCGTTATAAAAACGATATGTTTGCCTCGCATTCCGACTTACGTTATAGTCCTCAAGTCTCAAGTACTCAAGTACTCAAGTAAACGATGGCTGACGTTAACAGCGGGGATCTAAGGAATATCTTAGAATATTACGTGATCACAGATTAACATGTCAGATTTCGAGACCCATGACTGATAAGAGATTAACTCGTGTGTCACTGAACGTGAGAGCTTGGCGTTTGTTTACAATTTAATGCTATCGCTTTAAATGTGTTCACACAACCCGACAATTAAACCGTATTGCTTTACAGCTTCAACCCACAGGATTGATTTTTCGACAATATCGGAGGGAAATATTTGTTTCGCAAGCAACCACACAACACGACGGTGTTTATCACTGCCAATATCCAAGCTTTCCAAATGGTGCCGTTGAGTTCACGATCAATGTTGAAAGTAAGAAGTTTATTGAATTTTTGACTAGCATAATTGCATCAGATATTATAGATATAATCTCTATATATATATATGATAGAGATATAGATATATATAGTATATAGATAGTATATATATATATATATATATATATATAATATATATATATATCTATCTATATATATATATAATTTCAACAAAATAAAATTTTGTAAGGCATGATTTGTTAATTTTCGAATAATCTTATCATTGAAAGCACACGCATTGCAGATTCCGAGACTTCTGATAACAAAGATTTATTCAAAACCTAAAGACTATTCAGATAAATTTGAAACTATAGATCATTCAGATGACTGAACAACAGCTGCTGTCATGTGAGAATAATGGAAAGGAATGTATGCCTGAGTAGTGAAAGGAAAGGATTTCGTGCAATGTTTTTATATCATCGAATTAACCGAATAATATATCGCTTTCACAACTCGTCCATTAACGTGAAGGTTTATCTCAAATAAATCCGCAGACACACTTTGTTTTTGCCATGAACGCAACGCTTCTGTTCAGTGATAACCATCAAGTTTTGGTTCTATAACTGCAAGCATTGTTTTTACACTTAAATACGCTCAAAGGAAGGCGTTCCGGTTCATTATGCAGAGAGAGATTCAGTGTTTGCTAAGAATTACGAAAACAGACAGCACGAATCCAATGCCAATCACCGGTTTTCAAGTCAGTTTTGGTAGTTCATATATTGATTTTGCATTTTACAACATTGTTTGAGATAAACTGATGCATGAAAAAGTGGTTTACGGCTTTTAAATAGTTCATGGTACATTCCGTTTTTATATTCAATATCCACATGCGTAGTTGAAACAGCAGTCCTGTTTAACAAAAACCTGGAGCGCAATTTCATACGATCGATCGCAAAACATTTTAAACTTTCTGATGATTCTCACATCACTGTCGAGATATCGCACATCAACGAGGCATCGGCGTTTGGTAACTGAATTTGCTGCAAATCCAGAGATCGACACTTTGCGAGTTCGGTTTTATCAATCTCGGCTTGATGGTTAGTCAAAAGTAAGAGATCAAATGGTGTGCCTGCAGACAAAACAGAAATGTCAGGTGTTGATAAAGCATCGGCGACCAAGTTAGCATCTCCTTTGACGTAACGACTATCTGTAGAGAACTGAGAGATGTAATCTAAGTGTCAAATCTCGCGTGGCGAACGACGATCAAGTTTAGACTGCAGAGCAAAAGTTAATGGTTTGTGATCCGTAAAGATAATGAAGTCACGACCTTCCAGTAAATGACGGAAATGTCGTATGGCCAAATATATCGCAAGTAATTCATGGGCAAATGTGCTGTAGCGAGTTTGTGCCGGATTAAGCTTTTGCGAGAAAAATGCCAGTGGACGGAATGTGTTCATGTGGTGTTGTTGTGAAACAGCTCCCACAGCCGAATTAGATGCATCGGTGGTCAATGATAAAGGAAAGGTCGGTTCCGGATCAATGCATGAGAGTTCTGTGGCACTGCAAAGAACGTTTTTTGATGCAACAAAAGCTTCCAGTGCCTCAGGCGGAAGCTGAAGCGATTTTGATTTGGAGTCGAGCAAATCGGTCAGCGGTGCAATGATCTTTGCGCAGTTTCGAATAAAGCGACGGTAAAAGTTGATCATGCCGATAAAGCGGCGCAACTTGGTTACCGTTGTTGGGACAGGAAAGTCGGAAATCGCCTAGCATTTCTCGGTAAGAGGTGTGATATCAGATCGAGTAAGGCGATGACCGAGGATATCCAGTGAATCTGTGCCGAAAATGCATTTACTTGGGTCGATCTTCATCCCGTAGTTAACGAAACGCTCTAAAACGAGACGGATGTGCTCGACATGCTCCTCTGGAGAGTTGCTGGCAAGACGTCGTCAATGTATGCGTAGGCAAACGGCAAGCCTCGCAAGACTTCGTCGATGAAACGTTGGGAGGTTTGTGCAGCGTTTCTCAGGCCAAAGGGCATCCGAGTGAATTCGTATAAGCCGAAAGGAGTTGTGACTGCCGTTTTCGTATGTCTTCTCCGGCTAGCGAGATGTAATAATGAGCACGGACTAGATCAAGCTTAGTAAGGATCGTCGTGGCAAAAAGATTCAAAGAGAAATCGTGAATGTGTGGCACCGAATATCTGTCTGGAACCGTTCGATTGTTGAGAGCACAATAGTCGCCACATGGCCTCCAGTCATTCGATGTCTTCTTGGGAACCATATGAAGTGGTTACGACCAGGAGCTGGAGGAGGGACGGATGATCCCGAGCTCTAACATGTGCTCAAATTTGGCTCTTGCGATCTTGAGTTTCGATGGGTGAAGTCGCCTAGGTTTAAAGGAGACTGGTGGTCCGCTAGTGACATTGTGATGCTTCACGTAGTGGGTCACTTTGTCTGTCGGTCGTGGGGGCTGCATGACGGATGGAAATTCATGCAGAATAGCACTAAAAGTCAGAGGTTCTGGGGTGACAGCTTTGATGCCGGAGGAAATGGATTTAGTAGTGATACCTGAGACCTGTAAAGAGGTTTTCGTATCTACTTATCTCCGCTGTTTTACTTCGACGGTTAGACCGAAGTGAGACAGAAATTCGATGCTGATTATTGGGCAATTTACCTTCGCGATGAGAAACAACCAGGGTGAACTGCGTCTCAGTCCTAAGTTGAGGGTTAGCAGGCGTTGGCCGTTAGTGTTAATACGAGTGCCATTTGCCGCTTGAAGAGTGTAGGACGACGGTTTGGAGGTGCTGGATGTTGGAGGTATGACGCTAATTTCAGCCCCAGTATGGACTAAAAAACGCAGACCACTCGATTTGTCTGTAACATAGAATAGACGACTCGGTTTCGGCAGGCTGGGAACAATAGTCGCCGTAACGGATTGACCCTTGATTTTGACGGTTTTTGAACACGGAGAGATGCATTTTGAGGCTTTATCCCCATATCTCTTGTGGTACCAACATACGCGCTCAGGGTTTTTCGATGGTCGAGATTTAGATTTTGAGCGAGGTGGGTTGGGAGATTTCAACAAAAGAGAGTTCGCCGCAATAGTTAATTCAGCGACTTGTTCTTTTAATACCGAAAATGGACAGGGCGAATTAATGTGTGCGGAGTCAACCGTAATTTGGTCGGCTTCTTTTGCTTCGAGCATTTTGTCAGCCGCTTGTGCTAGTTCGTCTAATGATACGTAAGTAATCAAACCAACAAGCACTTGGCAAGTGTCAGTTGGGAGGTTTTTAAACCACATTTGTGTTAAAATGCTCTGCTCAATCCTTTTGTCTCCAAGTAGCTCTCTCATCTGGCAAAGAAGCTGAGATGGCTTTCTATCACCAAGAGCCATTTTGGAAAAGAGGACGTTGAGCTTCTTTTGCTCAGAAAAACCAATTCGGTCTATTAGAGCGGATTTGAGATTTTCGTATGGCTTGACTCCAGACATAGCATAAATAAGATCACTGACTTGTTCAGCTACGTCGAGAGGGAGCATGGTCACCACATGAGAATACATAATAGATTCATTGGTGATGCCATATATACGAAAAATAGCTTCAATTTGGCCGAACCAAAGAGGGAGATTAGTGTCAAGGTCGTTCAATCTAGGCACGCCAAAACTCGCACTGATTTGAAAGTATTGATCGTTTTTAATCAAGTGAACATAACTCGCCGATTTGAATCAGTATAGCAGCTTGGCTTCAGTAGCTTGGCTTCACTTTCGTTCATCTAGTTGATTAATTGTACATATATATACAAATGAGCTGTAAATAAAAGGATGCATTCTGTCAGTCGTCTTCTACCACTTTCGTGAGTGTTGGGTCAGTCGGAACTCGCTCCAAAAAAAACACAACAGACTTGGCGACGGGAACACGCCCTAAAAAACACAACAGACTTTTTTTTCACTCAACTCGTCTATTTACCGAATGCAAAGTGCATCACAAGTGAGCGAATGTGTGAATATCACAGTGAGCGAAAATCATAATTTGAATTCAAAATCGATCTTCATTGGTGAATAATCAATAGTTCGTTCACTGGCAATACAACAGGGGGCGCCCTCCTAACACCTCCCCCTTTAAGCTCGGTTGTCGTACGACTTCATTTTCGGATTCACTTGTAGGCGGGTTACTGGAATACGTCTTCGATCAGCCCACCTTCTTGGTTTGTATTCCGCGGAATTAATTTGTGGTGGCTGTTCTTCCGCTGAATTTTCATCTTCTGGGGTCTTGAAGTTGGCGAGGAAACATGCGGTGCCAACGCATGGGAATCGTTATACTGCTTTCGTAAACCACGAGTTGTCTTTTTCTGTGAAGCGTTCGCCTTAGAGCCACATGGACCACCTGTACCGCAAACCGGTTCCTCTTTATAGTCGCTCGATCTTGTGAAATGGCCACGAATGAATTTGCTTTCTTTATAGTTTCGGGAATGGTTTTCGCGACGATTACCTTGCTGCCTGTTTGGTTGTTCATTACGAGCGTCGATTGTTCTTGAAAGCCTAGCAGTGTTTGAAAAGATTGAGTTGGGAGTTGTCTGCTTTGTAGAATCATTGTCACCTTGAAGCGATTCGTTCCGGATATCGTAACCATGTTTGCGTATCAACTGTCGACTTGTTCTTGATGAAGAATTTGTCTGGCACACTGTTGCGGTTGTTGATGAACACAGATCTTTCAGAGGCACGCTGAGTAAATTCAGTCGTTCGATCCAATCAATTCCAAGCAAATCAAGTTTTTCATGAGGTGTCAAGTAAACTAAACCAGTTGCTTTCTCACCATTGAAATCAATCTTACACGTAAATTGTCCGTCAATCCTCAGTGGTTCACCAGAGGCATTTCTCACATTCATTTCCGTGGGATGGACTGTTGGGCAGCCAATCTTCTTCCACGTTGAGCGGGAAATCAATGTGACGTCTGAGGCGGTGTCGATTTGCAACGAAACAGTCTTGCCTTGAATTCTCACTGCGACATATTTACGTCTGCTTGCCAAATCTGCTTCAAAGGTTGCAATGACCGCATTGCTTCTGCCCCGGTTTCCATTCGATTTTGGATTATGAAGACTGTTTGCACTGGTCCTATAGTTTCTTCTGCAATGTTACTCTCTGTGACCAATGCGATTGCACCTGCGGCACTTATAGGTTCTGAACGGACAATCTTTCGAATAGTGCCATCGACCGCAATTCCAACAGGCACTTTTGGGTTGCAATGACTTTTTGGGAGGACTTTGCGAACTACAGTGTGCTGCTGTGTTCTTGTACACTTGTGGATCTATTTTCTGTCCGGCGTTTTCAATCAGCTTGGTATCATGCTTGAGGTTCATCATTCTGTGACATTCTGCTGCAATGTCTTGAAGGGTCATTTCCGGCTCGTGCTCCAGTCTGCTCAGAATTCTTGTTCTAACGTCCGCGTCTGCTGGCGATTGAAGACTGCAAACGAACATTAAGCATTTGAACTGATTTGGTGTCATCGAACCGAACTTGAATCTTTCACACTCTCGATTGATGATAGCAGCATGGGTAGTGTAGTCGTCTGTTGCTTTTTTCATCAGTTTGAGACAGTTGTATCGAATGCTGAATAAGGATGATTGTTCGCCGAAGATTGTCGTGAGTGTTGCAATGGTTTCGTCAAAGCTGAACTCTCGAGCACATTTTGGAAGAATGTAGTTAGTGTAACGTTCGTGCTCAACAGGACCAAGTTTTCTCAACAATAGGCGAACAAGCCATGCATCACCTTGACCTGCTAGTTCAACTCGAAAAATGTCTTCGTATTACCGAAATCAAGCAGAAATGGCACACACTTGTCGTGGCACAATTAATCTCGTGGATGCAAAAATTAATACAACTGGATCGACTACTTTTACTATTTCCAACAGTAGCAATCAAACATTCCACTTGAGAGCTATGAACGAGGCTGATCAAAAGAAATGGGTCTCCTCGTTGTTGTCAGCTAAAGCAAAAGCCATCCAGTTGAGACGAAACGGTGATGACTCTGATACATACCTGGATAGTGACGAATTTGACGAGTTTAAACACAACAATATCAGTCCCGATGAAGCAGTCCAGTTGGTCAATCAGACATTTTCCAAACTAGAGGCGCATCTGTCTGACCTACAACACCATCACGAAACGCTGACTCGTAAAAACGGTGAACTACAGCGCGCGTTGAAAAGTTTAGAATCTGCTCGCAATTCTGCGGAACTATTGGAGCAGTTTGAAGACGCATGCGAGCGAATGGTTATGTACAAAGTGGTCTCCCTTGCCATGGTCAGCTCATGTGCGGACTTCATCACGTTGGGTCGCGGCCAGGTTCAGCGATGGCGTCGCGTGGTAACCAGTCAACACGATCGTTGTGCTTTGTTGGAACAAATGATCGAAGAATTAGCTAAACAATTGCGTCAGCTGGAGATGCTAGTGAAGCAAAAGAACCCCCAAGCAACACAAACATTGGCAGGGTCGAATGCAGCCAGCACAACCGGACCAATAATCATCTCGAACAGCCACGAATCCGCTCTTTCAACATTCCCAGGACAAGCAATCCGTATTGGAGAGCAAAGGAAAAATCAACGTTCCGAATTACCGGCTAAACCTAGCCCACGAGACGTGGAAGTGAAAAACGATGTTGCTTCCGCGCATGCCATCCGAAAGACTCCCACGCCAGTCGATACTACGATAGCACCTCCGGTGGGTGCACCCACGAGTGTTACCGAGGATAGTTCGGACGATGATTTTTACGATGCCGAGGAGGTTATCTCCGAGTACTCGATCTATTTACCCTCTGGAGCCGCCACTGAACGCCAGTTCGAAGAAGCTCAAGCCCGTTTGATGCAGACACTTTTGAAAATTCTGAGTGCTATTTATCAACACAAGAAGACTGACGTACAAAACCCAGTGGTGGATGCAATCATCAACAGCATCCCCAAAAAACACAACAATTAGAAACGTCTGAAGGCGGTAAAGTGCATGGAATATGTTGGGATTGTAGGATTGTAGAAACTTTTGTTATGGAAAAATCGCTCATGGTGGGGTGTTAAGTGAGTATTCCAAAATATAAGCCAAAAGTGTACCAATACGAATTTATCGTAAATGGAAAAAAATGCGGTAGTAGACGGGCTCACCAATTATGTAGTGGACCAAAAATATAAGTCTAGCACTACACACAAAAAAGGCAAAAATGAAAAGAACTCACTGAAAGACCAAGAGAGCAAATGTCCAAATAAAGATCCGTAACGTCCAACGATAGCGAAGTAATCCACACAGGAAAATCCAAGAAATGTAATCCGAAGGTGCAGAAAGCGCTAAAATGTTGGAGATTCCGTTAATCACAGTTCCAGCACAGAATGGCGCACACAGACTTCACAACCACGGAAGAAGACAGAGTCCGAGTTCGAAATTGTATTGACCGCCAAAGAGTATAACGTACAAGCATTGATACAGATGAAGTGTACATGGCCAAAAAATGAATATCTATACAAGGCCAAAAATTGTATGTACAAAATGATAAGGTACAAGGGAAAGTAGGTCACTACACATGTTTCGATAGAACATCATACATTTTTCGTTTAAACCACATACTTTTCCCTCTAATTCAATGTATTTCTCCTAACATTCTCGTCTAAATATGAGGATGTATAGAAGTATTGATTTTTATTAATCTTTGTTTAGAATTTTTCTCTGTTATCAAAATTGATTCTAGCTTGTTTGCATTTTAAATACTCATGTTCCCAAAACAACATATTTTAATTTAAAATCAATCTAATATTTAAGTTTATGCTTGTATGCCAACTGTTATATAGTGTTCGTACAACGATCCACGATGTTCAGACACAGAATCACAAAGTGATTCTTGGTCATGCACTCGATGCGCTTATGGATGACCAAAGTAATGTGTTGCTCACATCCCCATCTCTTACACACCTAATAAACTAATATTTAAATTATAATTTTAAAGATTGACCGTTTATCGCGGAGAAATACATTTCAGTTTTACAACGATTACCTGTTTGAATTACAAATAAAAAATTAAAAGCCTAAAAATTATGAATAGGATCTTATTATTGAAGTGTGGCAGATGAATATTTCACTTAAAGAGAGGGCACTATCCAGCTTAATAATAAAGTATAGATTCAAATAATGTTAAAGTATTTTAGTTTATTAAACTATCATTTAGGAGATTCCAAACAAATACACACCACAAAAATTCCCTTCTTAATTCTGAGTTCAGAATTCTTTGGGATTTCGACGTTTTCCAAGAAGTTGGGAACATTAATATGATGATGATGATGATGTGCGAGCATAAGATTGTCTCACAGTCCGTTTTGTGTAATAGCCCTCAGGTCCAGTTGTTTCAGACACTCGATGTATGAGAAATTTTGAGAATTGCAAATTGTGTTTTGAGATTTCATCCTCGTCATTAAAATAATTCAGTGCTTATTTTGTACATTAAAGGTAAACCTATATTTCGAACCAAACCGCAGGATAAGACATTTGTGATTGGTAAACCAGTTAATCTCTCCTGCGATTATTCAAATATCGAGGCAAATAATCTCATAAAAATTGAGTGGTTCAAAGATGGGATTCCATTAACCAGTTCGGATTCAACAACAATCAGTTCGGATGGCAAGGTTCGTTACACATATCAACTAATTTATGTAAAATCGAAAAATGTTTGAAAATGTTCAAGAGCAGTCGAGTAGTCATTTATGCGAGAACGTAATTTGAATACAGTCGGTTGAAATAGATTTCGGTAATGTTTTTTCCTACGAATCAGTAGCTTCTTCAGATGAATGTGATTAGTCAGAACACACAACCCCATTAAGTAGCACGTTCCATGTTCTAACTACCACTCTTGGTCTAACGAAGCATCTGTGCCCCAAGTGAAACGGTGCACGAAAAGTGCTCTAACCGATTGTTTTTCAAATACTGTCTTTATAATTTCGAATATATTATCATGAATACAACCTTTGATGCCTCACACACCATTTTGGCCAGAAATGTTCAAATAACGCGTAGAGAAAATACAATTATTCATATGAATATAAAGTGTTATCAATTAACGAAATCTCGCCAAGTGTTTTTGATAGTTTCTCTTCTATTTCTATTATTTAATGAGTTCACGTGATTTAGCATCAGATTCAAAATGCACACAAATCCTGTTTTCCTTTTGATCCAGATGCTACCGCATTGTTTTCGCAGAAAATCTATTCTCTTTTTATACGAATTTTCATTTCGAAACTGCAGTTTATTGAAGAGGCCCATTGCTAACAACAAGTTCGCTGATTTAGTTACTGTTAGTGTTGGCTTAATTGCATGAATCCAAACTACGGTTAAGCTCAATTTACTTGCTATTCGAAGTAGCTCGGCTGATTCTCACTGGCAAATCTTCAAAAATATTAAGATGAAGTATGTCGCAAAGGCATTATACGCCAACGTATTTGTGAACGTTTGCACACATGTAGATTAAAATCAAAATCAAATCATTATATAGCATCTGTTACAACCATCTTTCACGTGTTTTCTCAGCAAAGTGTTACGTGATTCTGATTTAATTATAAAGCATTAATTATAATGTATTTAAAGAAACATTTTATATCACAGTTTTGCGAATTCTTGCGTATCTAACTGTCGTCAATGAACTTCTCTACTATATTGTATTACAAAACGAGTTTGCCAAACACCTGTGAATCGTTTGAAGTATGAAAATAAAATATTAATAATGATTTCCTTATCTTTTGAAAGTTTCTCCTGCTGCGAAGAATATTACAAAAAACGCCGTTTATGATTCAATGTAAATTGTCCAACAGCCACGGATCGACGATACACAACGCCAGGATCACTTACGGTGGAGCAGAATCAGTTGACATCCCTTTACTTGGACCAGGCCCCATTGCAGCTATCTGCATCGCTGGAGTGCTAGCCATGGTCATTGGGATTTTGACGATTGTGTTCAGAGCACGCCTTCTGAGTGCAATCAGAAGGTGGCGAACACAATCAACAATGTTTCGCTCTAAACCGACACATCCCATAATGATAGAATTAACTAACACGTGAAGTCGGTCGTGCTCAATTTAATATAATTTTAAACCAAATCCCTTCCGCTTTAACATGTGCTAATTCCGCTTGATAAATACACAGCTAAATTTACAATTGCAATATGTTCTTATTTAACACGACACTGAAAATTTAGTTCTTAAATGGTGAATTAAAACGATTTGGTAGATCATGAATTCGTTGATTATTTAGGCAATGTTGAGTGTGAATTTTATATCTTTAATTTTTTTGAGGATTTCACTTCGTTACACTCAGAGTCATTGCAAGCTTGATGAAAATTATTTTTTACGTATCACATGTTAGATTTATAGTGGATAGGTACTGAAAGTTAGTTAGCAGAATGCGGGACAGAACTCACGGTTAGTTAGGTTGCGTGTATTTTGGTTATGCCTACTTATTTTCAGAAGCACACAGTAATAAGTTTTGCTCCACGATTTCCGGGACAGGCTGATATACAGAGCAGTTAGCCGCCAGTATACAGACTTCTGACTCCTGAATCAAGTTAGCGAAGGATCGTGCAAATAGAATTGTACAATAATAAATGTGTAGAAACACTGGTCTGCTACACATCCCACACCAGTGCTGACAACACTGTGCGCCGATGCTCGGAATTAAATAAAGGCGATTCCTAGGCACAGAAGTAGATAGTCCAATGTGTATAGTCTGGGTGTATATTTTTATCCATCATGAGAGGAAAACACTCAGGGAAAATCGTGCAAATATCCGCAGTTCCATGCCTAGCAGCCGGAACGCGCTTTTGTAAACGCGTTTGCATTGTAGACCGTTTTTCAAACTACCGTAAATCCAGACAATCAGGTCCATTTCTTTTACGGTGTACTTTATTTTGCTATCATCGAGGTTGTATTGATTGGAGAAGCCAAGATCACCACCGATCTGAATGATCTTCGACTTTTGCATATTGAATGATATTGTATGTCCAATTGAGCAGTTGCAAAAAATCGTATTGCAGCAAAATACAATAATATAGCATTGCTGATTAACCTCCATACTTTCAGATCGCTAGAGAGAAATACCATCTTACTGTAATTTGGTATTGGTATATCATTCATATATAGTATGACCAGTATTAGTCCACGCACTGAGCTTCGTGAAACACCGCTAGTGACATCGATTTTCTTCAATAATCGGCCCTCACACAAACTCTGATGTGTCTGTTGCTGAGGTAATCACTTATCAATTCATATAGTCTTCCAACAATACCTTGTTTCTGTAGCTTGTTCAGGAGTAAATTGTGATCAGCTCTGTCGAATGCTTTAGAAATATCCAAGTAGCACGCATGAATACAGCCACCCGCATCTACAACCCTCGTCAACTCGTCTAAGCTGTCAGCAAATTTGTTACACAAGAGCGATTTCTGCGAAATTCATCTTAAGCAACTGCTGAAATTTGGATCGTCTCCAGATGTCGCACTATTAATTCGGCTGTTATTCGCTCAAACACTTTTGATACCGAAGACAAAAATGTCACCGGCTTATAATTTTTAACTTCAGGACGGCAACCACCTTTGTAAATGGGCATTATTTGCTTGGAGCAAATTATTAAACATGCAGGATAGAGGTTCAGATAGCTGCGCATGACAGGTTGTGAGCACCTTTGGAGTTATCTCGTCTGCTCCTGGAGAGTTCTTTACGTTTAATTTTCGTGAATGCTGCACTACCACCATCGAAGTAATCAATGCTTTACTTAAATGTGAGTTGGTCAAGTCGAATAATTGTTTCCTGACCAGGCTCCGGGAGTTCGGCACAAAAACTCCGGCATAAAATCTGCTAACAGGTCAGCGGTCTGATTAATGGATTTTGTGAAGACGGAAGACCTTTTTAATGACAAGTCTCCAAGTATAATATTCATCCGAAGTCGGGTAAATTGTGCCCAATAATATGCTGTGTTAGTAGCCTTGTGAAACTCCCACGCTACTGCCCTTCGTTTAATCCACCTTAGATTTCAGGTGCTGTAAGAGTGATTGCCAATGACTATCCGGATCCGAGTTATCCAGTTGTGCGAAACTAGTGCTTTGTAACTCGACACACAGAGCACGGTTGTTCACCATGCTGACGCATTTTGTTCCGTCACTGCCGCGCCTAGCGCTACAAACGTACTCGAATTCTAGGACAACGTGATCGCTTCGTTCGATCGGCGGTTTATGAACGATATTCTCAACAGCTGTGGGATCTGATGTAAGTATAAGGTCCAAGGTAGACGGCTGGTCTGATCCTCTCATACGAGTAAATCCAAAAACGTGGTTATAAAGGGGTGGGTAATCCAAAACGGCTCGATGTCCATTTACAACTGTCTCTGATGGATGATCAATCCGGCTATAGAGCTGGGGAAAGTTGATATCCCCCATCATTAATATTTGAGTATTGTATCGCGCTGTTACATAGCGCAAAGCATTAATCACTTTATTGTTTAGGTCAAGAGTTGCTGTTGGAGAACGATAGATCACTCCAATGATGCATTGGTCTCATGAAGTAAGAGTCAGAGAGCACCAAAGTGTGACAGTGTTATCAACGGTCTGGTCGTTCATAGCTCTACAGATAAACGATTACTTGAATTAGAGTGCTGCTCCTCCGCCATCGCCTAAACGGTCACGCCGAAATAGAGACATGTTGAGCAAAGAGAGATCATTATCAGACAATGAGGCATGGAACCACGTTTCTGTTATTGCAACTATGCTTGGGGCCGTTTCATTACAAATATCGGACAATTCGATTAATTTATTAAAAAGGCTGTTTGCGTACTTAGTACAAATTTTCGTGAGTAAACTGAAGTTACTGATCTGGCTTCTCTGGAGTCGGACTTAGCAAGTAGTGATGAATCATGCGGTATGTGATAAGGCGTTAAACACTGTGATGACGGATCTCTCTGAATAGTCAGTGCCTGGGATGATAAAACATGTGAGCTGCCTTATGTTCGCCAACTGTTTAAATCGGCAATTCTGTTTCAGTGTAAATTGCTCAGTCCAAATCGGTTTGAGCCGGATCTACGACGTTTTTGATGTATTGATTTCTTCTATTTGGATGAAAAACTGCTATCCGCTGTCTCCAAACGGGGGAGTGTTTGACTTATGACACTGGGTTTGAATGGGCTAAGTCTAACATCACATTGTAATTTCGTCTTCTTTTTTTCTTTTCCAACCTCACGAGTTCGGCCATAGCGCTGGTAAAGAAAGTAATCTTCAGAGGTTTCGGTCCATCCCCTTTATATTTCGGCGAAAAAGGAACTTGAATAGTGTCCACAACAACCGCATTAGAAATAATGAGAGAACACGCAATGTGGCGCCATTGCTTGACGTCGTATTCTACGGTTTCCGGAATCGATGCTATAAACGCATTTTCTGGTGCACTGAGTAGAACTATACTTCGCGATGCCGTTTGTTCCCTAGCGTTCAAGCTACCCTTCCTTTCCCACCATGGTACATCCGGATATATGCGGCAGTTTGAAGCGGGATCTGTTTTGAATAGGTACGCATTCAGCAATACGTTCTAGATATGAGCCTCGCATTTTAGTGTTACCTTGAGCAAGCGAGTTTGACCAATATGAGCTGAATTTAAGTGGCGAGTTAGACGAGTCACTTTATCTGCGATTACATGTTCAATTTGCATTAGGTGGCAAAGTTCAGGCCGTTTCTCTATATCGTGTTTCTTTTTGCTATCAAGCAGGCTTTCTTGGGACTCGCTAACGTTCTCACATATCACGCTCAGCGCGATGGAGAGTTATTTTGCGTACCGTAAAGTCAAAAGTTTTGACTGTTTGGGTAAAATACATACCAAATGTGATGAAACCCTAACGCAGGAAATGATATCTTTTATTAACAACGTTGATTTACTCGGTGTTTGCTACGTATGTTGTGCACGTCGAAGTAAACAGATTCAAGATTCTTCACAATTACCATATCATGATTCAAAATTAAAGAAGATTCTAGAATTTATGGTCTCAAAAAGCACATACTTTCACAATTACCATATCATAGTAAATATACGTTCAGGAAATAGGTATAAAATAAACATGTAATGTCAAGTATAGTCAAGTTATATAGTTACCATGAGTCAATACGCAGGTCTCGTCAAATCGTTATGCAACAAATAAGTATCCAAATTTCGAATGAACGTTTCGATGCTGAGAGAGATGACAAGAGTTTCGGGGAGGGAATTCCAAAGGAAACAGACACGTACACAATAAAAATATCGGCGACAGCTGATACGGGAGTGGGGAATTTGCAGTGTCGCTGAGTGGCTGCGTGTATGTCGTGACTCACGGTATTCGAAAAATTTTTTAAGGGATGATGCGGGGTATTTAATATTTTATATGTTAGTATCACATCGCTTCGAAGGCTTCTTTGAAGCGGAGTGGGGAACCTCAGTTTTGGCAATCGTTCCTCGTACGCTAGTTTACGGAAACCTCTTACGAGTTTGGTTGCGCGATGGTTTATTTTGTCAAGCAATATTATATCCTTTTTTAGCCACGGAGTCCAAGCTTGTGATGCATGTTCCATGGTTGGAATTATATAGGCGTTCATGATAGTGGGCAACGTTCCAGGCAAGAAGTTTCTGAAAATCTGTCGCAGCATACCCAGAAGCTTGGAAGCACGCTTGTAGATAATCTCACAATGCAGGCTGTTTTTCAGGCTGCCGCATACCAAGACTCCAAGATCCCTTTTCGATTCGGTCCAGCTCAAAATCTTCTGCCCGAAGGGATATTGGTTCTGGAATGGCTTACCAATTTGCAACACCTTGCATTTCTGGATATTGAATGGCAAATTATTCCGTACCGACCATTCGTGTAGAGCATCTAGATCACGTTGCAGCTGTACACAGTCCGCAATTGTTTGTATCCGGGTCCAAAGTTTAATGTCATCAGCAAAAGGAATCACCTTGCATGCGAGCGTCTCTGGTAGGTCGTTTATGTAAGCCAAGAAAAGTAGTGGCCCGAGGACTGAACCTTGCGGTACGCCACTAGAGGCATCAAAAGCCTGTGATAGTACCCCGTTGATTCGAACGATCGCCTTACGCCCACTGAGGTAACTATCAAGCCATGAAGAAGAAGTAGAAGAAGAAGAAAAAGAAGAAGAAATTTACGTTATTCGTACACACGAATTTTCAGCTGTTACAATAATTTCACCACAAATTTAGAAAAATGATAAACATGTCCCGACATCGAGTTACAATTTGTCGACTGAACGATTTTTCTTGTCCGTCTTAATTGATTGACATACGATCCAGTTTACTAGCAAAAGTTTTTGGGTCAAACGTTTCACTGCAAGTCCCGGTATCTCGTACTTCGTTCTAAAGTGCACATACAAATTTGACCTCAGTTGACCCGATACATTTTACCCTTGGAGAAATTAATTGTATGCACGGCCGATTTGACGGCCCCGCATGTGAGTAGCTGTCCGCTGATACCCATCTGCTTCAGCTTTTGTATTAGTCGAAAGTGATCAACTCGGTCAAAAGCTTTAGACATGTCCAGATAAGAAGCGTGGATGCTAGCTCCTTCGTTAACCGCTTGGGTCCAGTCATTTAAAACCGTCAACAGGTTTGTCAAGCATGAGCGAGATATACGAAAACCGTGCTGCGCTACAGATAGCAGATTTTGTGGTTCCACGTGATGAACTATATTTCCTGTCACTATACGCTCTAGAACTTTGGATATCACAGGAAGTAGGGTGACAGGACGGTAGTTTGCCGAATCTGATCGTCTACCGCCTTTGTAGATAGGTGAAATTACCCCTGTCTTCCACTCTGTTGGCACCACTCATTCAATTGGAGAATGTTTGAACAACAAGCTTTTCAACCTGCCGTGCGGTCGCATTATTTTGAGCTCCTGATAATCAGGATATACTGTTCTTACACTTACACGTACGTGGACATATTATACCTTGTTGGACTCCTCTCGAAGTCAGCTTTCTTAGCGGTAATCGATAATACGAGCAAATTCGGATTTATCGTGATTTTTCCATATTGGATCTACGCGTGCAACTCTGTTAATACGCTTCAAGTCCTCAAAGGGATTAACGTCATCGGAAAGATCTTATTCTTCGCCGTCGACTGGTTATATATTCAACGTCGTGAGAGCAACTACCGAAGCGCATCGCTGGAATCAATTCTGACTTTGTTCTTATTATTGAGCAACGCTTTTCGTCGCGCTCACCATATTCATCATCGATCGCTCGACGGAACCACTGCCTGTGCACACACAACTGAACAGTACTGCACACAACCTTGACCGGATGACCCCGAAAAGGATACAAAGCGCACCGGGATGCATGTGCACGGTTTGCCGAAAGTCGGTAAGTCCTAAGGCGAGGTCTGTCACGTGTTACGCCTGTTTGTTGAAAGTGCATGCGAAATGTGACAAATCGCTGACTTCGGATTTAGTATCGATTATTAATGGAGATGACTATCCTGGTGTCTGTTATGTTTGTCTGCTTTGCAAGGCCAAATCAACACCGTCAGCCTCGGCGGCGAAAACCCCTGAACATGATATTGAGACCCGTCTAAATGGAATGGAATCCAGTTTAAAAAAACTGAATGAACTGATAATAAAAGCCGTAAAGGCACCGTCGTTACCCGACTTAGAGGTTCCTGCCGAAGAGCCGGTAGATAATACATCATACTTCCGATTCGGGAGAAACAATCTCTCCCGCAGCGCTGGCAACGAAAGTCAAAACTCGGTTGTATAACATCAGTTGCACGCCGGCGGCGAGATCTGCGTTCTTCAGCCAAGAGCTGTATCTGCTCCTCCCCAGCTTGCAGACAACGCTTTACACAGTGCATCCAATGTGAACCGTCTAAAGCAAGTTCTTCCCACCTCGCCGGGTCAATGCCATAAGCTTTCATAACTTCTTTGCAAACGTCTTTGTACCACAATTGCGCTCTGCCTAATGGTCGATTTCCTAGTTGCAACTCACCATAGAGTAGATCTTTCGGAATGCGACCATTTTCCATTCTGTAGACATGACCAAGCCAGCGCAGGCGGCGCTGTCGCAATAGAGTAAACCGGCTTTTGAAACCACTTCAGCGTTAGTCGCTCTGTTCATCCACGATATGTTCGAGATACGATGGATGCTTCATAGATGGAAAGCATCAAGCTTCCAATTCAATTCAATTCAATTCAATTCAATTCAATGGTCCAAAAAGCACATAGCTTTACAAAAACCACAGAATAATATGCAAATTACAAATAACATAGGTAGTAAAACGGGGTTTGTTTTCCTACTGATTAGTTCAGGAATCACGTGAAAATACATAGAGCAGAAATTGTTTTCAACCGGTTTGATAGGGTCAATATGTATAGTTTACTTGGATGCATTGGTTCAAAGCTTTATGATGCAGAATATACTGTTTCAATGTTTGGATTGGCCAACATGAAATTGTCCAAATTCGATTTGAATATATCCAAGTTGGGTGAATGTGCAACATTACAAGGTAGGCAGTTCCAGGTGAAGCATACACGTACAGAATAAAAGTACCTTCGACAGTTCAGTCTCGAGTCAGGAATATGTACTGTATAGTCGTGACTCCGGCTGGTTCTGCGTGGTAATCGCGTGAATAGTTGATTTAGGGGATGGTTGGGGGTATGCAGTATATTGAACATAAGTATCAAATCACCTCTGAGACGGCGGTAGCGAAAGTCGAATAGATTGAGACTTGCAATACGATCTTCGTATTGTTTGTACTTCAAACCGCGTACGAGCTCGGTGGTCCGATGATATATTCTCTGCAAGAGGCTGATGTCCTTCTGTAGCCAGGGTGACCAAGCCTGAACCGCATACTCCATGGTTGGCCTCAAGTACGTATTAATTATTCGATGAACGGTTTGCTTAGTGAAACTCCCGAACACGCGTTTTAGCAGTAGTAGTACTCGCGACGTCTTTTCGTAGACAGCTGTGGCGTTATGCGACGGTTTCAATGTGCTGCTCACCCACACACCCAAGTCCTTCTCCTTGTCAGTGCTTTCAAGAATATGGGAACCAAGGGTGTAAGAGAACTCAAAATATCTTCCAACAGTCAATACCTTGCATTTGCGTGGGTGGCCCAGGTTTCACTGCCGTATAGTAAAGCATTTAGTACGCACGCGCTTTATACCATCATCTTTGTCTTTACAGTCAGCTTGCGGTTACCCCTAAACACGAGTGTTCAAACGGGACAGAATGAGAGCCGCACTGCCAATCCGCTTATCAATCTCCGTGTCTAGCGAGAGGTTATTCGCAATGGTTGAACCAAGGTATGTGAACTGATGTACTGATTCAAGCTGAAACTTTCCAACAGTTATGATGGGAGGCGATACAGTCCCTTGACCAAGGACTTTCGTCTTGCTCATGCTGATTATTAACCCAAAGTCTTTGCATGCCGATGAAAAACAGCCCATTAGAGACTGAGGTGCTCTTGGGAGTGAGGAAGATGCAACATTTTACATTTACGTTTGTTGAAAGACCAGAGATACTGAGTATCCAACTGCTCTTTCAGCATTGAACAATATTCAGTGGATCAGAGTTCCTCCCGTATTTTCATGGCATTAGCAAAACGTACCATCTTGCATGGTGATACTTGGGAAACATCATGTATAACAAGAAAAGGATAGGCCAGGGCGCTAAAACTTGATGGAGGCCGCTGATGACATTGATGGTTTTTGACATACAGCCCTCAATGCAGTCTCGCACATGCTGTTATGTGAGATAATCTCACAACAGTCACCAAAACCATGCTAATGAAAAGTGTATACACTAATTGAGGAAATGTTTGTGAGAGTGCAGAGTGCAGAGTGAGAGGAAGTTTTACAGTTGGTAGAATAAATGAAATAAGAAAACGCCTTTTGGAAGAATGCACATAGTTCAAATTTTCCGTCTCTAACTTAAATTTCGGGCAAAGCCACTGCATAAAGTCTCGTGGAAACATCCTTGTTTCGTAATATTGATTGTCCACGTTTACCTTATTTTGTGTCCAGGATAATTTAAACAATTATGCCGATAACATGTTACTCATGAGTAAACGTAAGTTTGAAATATTAAATTCTCGAAATTTATAAAACGTTTTCAGTGCAAAATGTTCTGACAGCTTGAGGATTGGTAAAAAATAATCATATCATAAGGAACACTTTTCGCTGTTAACCTTGTAAACGGTCGAGGCTGGAAAACATCGGAAAATGGTTTATGAATCAGAGAGAGATAGTGAGGTGACACATTTTGATGATCTAATGAACAAACAACTTCGTGCAATTCGTTTTAAATGTAATTCACCGAAATTGAAAAAAATGTTTGATTACGTAAGAAAAACGTGTAAGCGGTTCTTTGTGTTGGGTGAATATGAAAAGCGTATAATGTACAGGTTTGAAATCAGAAAAATAGTCTGCTCGCGCCTTCAACCATGCATGCTACATACTCGGCTAACTCTGGCGAATTTTAATACGATTCCCACAATTTTTTCTGAAGATACTGTGCAAATTCAAACACTCAGCCGTGACTACACCGCGCAAGCTGGGACACCATGGTTGAATAAAACATATCTCCACTCGATAGGACGTACCGTTAGGCAACCAAAATGTTTACCGTATTCTTGATTTGGATGTGTTTGATAATCTTGTTGGGTAAGTGTGTGATGTTTTACCTACATTGTCTGACAAGTGACGTATGTGTATACTGATGCTTATCCTCCGCGTAGATCCCCCTAACGATTTAGAAATTAAAGCATGTATCGAATCCATGAAACGATTCAAAGCTGCTGGCCCCGATGACATACCGCCTGTTTTGTTCAAAGAAGGTCGCCAAGTCCTAATCAGCACATTAGGAGATCTCCTCCGTGAAGTGTGGATGTCAGAATCCATCCCTCCGAGTTGGGGCGAATCAGTTATCATACCTATATTTAAAAAAGGTTTGCGAAGCTCATGCTCTAATCACCGTGGGATAAGTCTCACTCCCATCATTACGAGATTTTTAGCGTCCATATGTCTTCGAAGATTAACATCGCATAGGGAATCACAGATCCGTGAGCAGCAAGCTGGCTTCCGGCCTGGCAGAGGCTGTGTCGACCACATTTTACTCTTCGACGGATATTAGAACTGCGGCACACCTATCGACAGCCGACAATAGCCATCTTTTTAGACTTCAAAGGAGCATTTGATTCAGTCGATCGAAATGTCCTGTTTAAGACCTTGCTGTGCAAAGGCGTTCCGCATAAGTATGTCAACATACTACGCGCACTTTATGCTCATACATCCGGATGCGTTAGGGTTTACAATGAACTCTCACCCAAATTCCACACCACAAGTGGCGTCCGACAAGGATGCCCGATTTCTCCGTTTTTGTTCAATTTTGTAATTGATGCAATTATGGAATTATGCAACGAAGGTGCCCCAGCTTTCGGAGTTCACATAATGCCAGGCGTCAAGCTTCTCGACTTGGATTATGCTGATGACATAGTTCTGCTCTTCGACTCATACACAGATGCACAGGCGATACTGAACAAGCTATCTAGTATTGTGCCCGCATTTGGAATGCGTTTTGCGCCCTCTAAGTGCAGTGTTCTTCTGCAGGACATCGACTTATCGAACAAGGCTTTATTACTTGACAATCAGGCGCTTGAAATTGTGGATCGTTTTACGTATCTCGGTAGTTGTATCAATAATTCTGCATCGTTAGATAACGAGGTCTCGGCACGCATTTCTAAAGCGACCGTAGCATTCCGCAACCTAGGTCACTCTGGCGTCAGAAAGGACTGTCTCTGCTACTCAAGGGTAGAGTCTATAAAGCGACAGTGCGGGCTGTGTTACTGTATGGGTGCGAAACCTGGACCTTACGTAAAGAACACATTCAGCGTCTCCAAGTATTTGACAACCGGTGTCTCCGCAGCATTCTAGGAGTTAGCTGTTACAATCGTATGCGCACCGATGCTCTCCGAAATAAGTTGTTTGGTAGTAATGTCGATATAGAGAAGCAGATCAACCTGCATAGGTTACGCTGGTTGGGTCACGTTTTACGGATGCCGACCACCGACTTCCGAAACAGATTCTTTTTGCGACGCCACATCCTGATTGGCGTAAATCTCGGGGTGGCCAAACCGTCACATGGCATAGGCAGCTAAAAATTCTTACTAGTAACCTTTCCAAAGTAGGCGCAGCGCGTCTTCCAGGCTGGTGTCCCCGCGATCATATATCGCAATGGTTAGTTACGCTTCAGGATATGTCCCGAAACCGTGTTCAATGGCGGTCTTGCACTAAGCATCTTCTTGGAGTGTTTGCATAACCTTGTATGTTGTCAAGCGGAGTGACGAGAAAAGCTTGTTATGATGCATGACAGTGAAAGCCGCAAGGAAGCTGCCGTGCTGATGTTGCTCTACTCGTTCACGAAACTTGTTTGAATGCATGTTCCATTCGAGGTGTAGGCACCTCTTCCCAGTTTGTTTGTGCTTACTCTTCTATAGAAGCCGTAGCAATTTAAGTCGCACCCTTCCCCATCTTTTAGGATTTTACTTTTTCATGGTTGTATGACAGTTAAGCATTCGGTACGTGCTACCGGTGTATTGCTATCTTTGATGATGATGATGAAATTGATTGGCCAGAGATAGTGAGCTGCATGCTGAAACAGTCTTGGAGTCTGACTACCATTTCCTGTTCTTTTTAATTCCTCATGTCTGTCTAGGCCTGGGCAACCTGACAGTATCTTAGCCCACGTGCAGTCCTTGGCTGTGCGGCACTTTGCCTGGATCAGGCTTGTGATTTCATACATAAACCGATTTGACTTACTCCAACTGCGTACGTGCATACGAGGTGTTGACATATTCCTGATATACCGAATAATCCATAGGACCTCTCCGACACCTATTCAAATTTAGTTCCATCTCCCGACGCGCAATCACAAACTGACACTTCACTTAACACATTCTTCAGTAAGTTGCCGCGAGAACGTCTAATTGAATTTTAATGGATTTAAAAGCATATAGCGTTACAAAAACCACAGAATAATAAGAGCATTCTCTCCTTTCGATAATGGATAAGACGATGCCAGACCATATTCAAGATAATGATTGATATGCTAGCTATATAATATCTTAAATTTATCACGAGTGAACACTGAAAAAGATTGTCAAATTGGCCAATACATTCGATTATAGGCAAGTGTTTTCGGAATTAATCCGGACTGGTCTTCAATGAGTCCGAAACGTGTTGTTGTGCTTGTTGGCCATCACTTCGCGTGCGTAGGTAAATGCCTCCTGTTCTCGCTCAGAAAGCATGCTTCATAAGCAGAGCTACGAAAATGCCGGAAAGCGTGGGAGCATGAACATACTCTTGTTCGACGCATAGGTGAATTTCAATGGATTTGGAACCGGAACCATTAAAATGGGCTGAGACCTTCATGCTTGAGTGGACCTTAATAACGCGTTTTGGCATTCTTTGGGGGGGCAGCCTATCAGATCAGGCATTTTAAAAAGACCCTTCCTGTTGACGTAGTCAAATGCGTTCGTTAAATCAATTGAAACAGGGTATAATGGCACAAGCTGTTTCCGACACTTTTCTTGAAGTTGTCTCACGGAGAATATCGTGTTAACGGTTGTTCTTCCCCTATGGAAGCCACAATGAGATTCAAAGTAAAGTTTATCAGCTAAAATTTATAGTCTGATCTGTAATACTTTAAGAAACAATTTTCTTATGACATTCAGAAGGGAGATTTCACTGTAATTGTTGAAGTCGCCTCTATCACCCTTATTCTGACATAACATACTGAGCCTAGTGTCTCGCAATGATCCTGCCAGCACTGAAGAAAACGGTGAAATATGACAGCATTTGAAGAGCTCAGGTGGAATTCCGTCGTCACCAGGGTCCTTCTCATTCTCTAAGCGGTCGATTGGCATATTGAGCTCTTGAATATTAGGGGGAGTATCTAGATTTTCAAAAGTCGGCAACCGTCCCGTCGCTAGAGTATAGAGAGGAGAAGTGCTCTGTTCATCTTTCGATCTGCTGAGTTTTCTCGAAAATCGGGTTACCAGATACAGACTTAATTGGATCCGTTTTAAGTGTGTTAGGCCCAAGGCAATCTTGATCCCATCATACATTCGGTGAAAATTTCCAGTATCCGCAGCTTTTGGGATGCTAAGGCTAATATCACGCAACGTCTAATCGCAGAGCGCTTCGTATGGCTAGGAATCATCATGGAAGTGCAGGAGATGGCCAGAGCCTGGCTTTCTCCTCAAAAAGCCGAAGTCCAACGCCACATACGGAGCCCAATTGGAACATAGGACGACAACTGCACGCGTTTCAGCAATGTTCATATCGACATCGTCAGACCACTGCCAAACTCAAAAGTCCAGCGATCTCCTTGGAGTGCTTGCTTAACATGGTATGCTGTCAAGTTGAGTGCGAAGAAAACCTTTCTTATGTTTGGCAGTGCAAGCTGCAAGGAAGCTGTCGTGCTGATGTCGCTCTACTCGTTCACGAACCTTGATTGAACACTTTATAGTTGAGCTGTTGACATCTGATTCCAGTTTGTCTGTGCTTAATCTTCCATAAAACCCGTAACTATTTAAACCTCACCTTACCCTACCTTTTAGGACGACTACCGCCAGCCTCAAGATGGGCAGCCCGCAGTCAATGAGGTGCCGTCTCGCCATGGTCTGCTATCCTCATTGGGTGCATTAGGATTAGGAATCAACCGACAAGCAGACTGTATTTTTCCGCACCAGCGAATCGGAATACTGAACAACAAATGTCAGTTCTGAAACTCGGAACCTGGAAAGTCCGTTCCGTTTCCAGGATTTTATCACGACGTCTCGAATATCAGAGGCGTAAGAAAGTCAGTCGTGATTAACAATGAGCTAAATAGGCTGAATGTCGACGCGGCTGCCCTGCAAGAGACACGATTACCAGATACTGGTAAACTAACAGAAAGAGATGACACATTTTTTTGGAAAGATAGAGTTTCCAATGAGCCTAGACTGCATGGAGTTGGGTTTGCCGTGCGGAACGACTATTGAAAGCAACAGAACCAAGCAGCAGCAAGAGCGAACGGATTTGCACTTCAAATCTGAGGTGCATTACTGGTACCATTACGATGGTCAACGTTTATGCACTGACGCTCTCTGCGACAACTGCTGAAAAAGACGCTTTTCCATGATAACTTCGCAACTGTCCTCAAAAACGTGCCACAGAAAAACTGTGTAGTAGTATTGGGTGATTTCAATGCCAGAGTTGGTGAAGATTACGAGTCTTGGCAGAACTGTCTCGGAAGGTTCAGTGTAGGTAAAACCAATGAAAATGGACAACGCCTTTTAGAATTGTGCACACAGTTCAATCTTTGTGTCAGTAACACCTTCTTTCAAACAAAACCACAGCATAAGTTCTCTTGGAAACATCCTCGCTCTAAGTACTGGCACCAGCTTAATCTTATTCTTCTTAGGCGCAATAATATAGGAAGCGTACTTCTCACAAGATCATACCAAAGCGCAGACTGTGAGACTGATCATTCGCTGGTCTGTGCAAAACGAGATTTCACCGCAACGAATTGTCAGCTAAGCCTAGGATAGATGTCACTCGCATGTGCCAACCTAATATAACTGCGCGATTCGCAAAAGCCTTCACACCCGAGTTCAACAAGACAACCCCACTGGAATCTGCTTCAGAAAACTGGGAATCGATAAAAAAAGCTGCATATGCCGAGTCGCACTTTCCACTTTCGGTCCGAGCGACTGGTTCGAAGCAAAAGCTTGTGAGATGACTGCTGTGTTGAATGAGAAACGCTCAGCATTCTTGAGGTTCAAATGTATGCCAAAATATGAAAACTTACGACTTCTAAGAGCAGCTATAAATAAGGTTCAACAGACTGCAAGGCGTGTGCAAACAACTTTGTTGGCCTCCTTGGGTCGATGTCGACCAAGGATGTACATCAAAATCGAATGAACTTCCATGTGTAACAGCTTTTTGAATGACTAAACAGTCCGATTTGGGAGGAACAATCTCTCCTACATCGCTTGCAACGATGGTCAGAACTCTGTTGTGATCTGCGTTAAGCAGCCAAAATCTGTACATTCTCCTCCCCAGCTTGCAGACGACGCTTTACACAATGCCTCCGAATTGAGCGGTCAAGAGCAAGTTCTTCCCAGCTCGCGGGGTCAATGCCAATAGCTTCCATATCACTTTTGCAAACGTCTTTGTACCGCAAGTGCGGTCTGCCCAACGGTCGACTTCCTAATTGCAACTCACCATAGAGTAGATCTTTCGGAATGCGACCATTTTCCATTCTGCAGACATTGACTGGACGTTCCAGGTTCCCAGTTTCAGAACTGACATTTGTTGTTTAGTATTTCGATTCGCTGGTGCGGAAAAATACAGTCTGTTTGTCGGTTGTGTCCTAATCCCCATGAACCCAATGAGGATAGAAGATCGTGGCGAGACGGCGCCTTATTGACTGGTGGCTGCTCAGCTTTTAGCGGGCGGTAGCCGTCCAATGAAACCTAAAATTCTCTCATACCGTTGAAAGCAGCCCCAGGCGCTAAGCTCTACGCGAGTTGAGCCATAGCGTTTAAACTGTTGCTGCTAATTCTCGTGTTCTTTTCCGTAGAAGCGGAATGGATTGTCCTCTGTATTGGTGCGTTGTAATGTACGCCAGGGCAGTTCAGTATTTAGTACTAGCTATTGGCCATGCAGCAAGTGCTCCCTCTCCACGGTACCACTGGAACCAAAAGAACAGCTAGGCTGATACGTTTGGACAACGATGACGCACTCAACTCGACATAAAAGCTCTCCACACATAGACCGGCCGCGCCAAATAAAAGTGACCTTGCGAAATATACCTGACATGAAAGAAGTAGTCGTCAAGGCGTATCTACTCAGTTCTTGTCCCGGTTTGACCTGCCGAGTTCAAGCTCACAGACCCTGGTGGAGAAGGAAAAGTCGATCCACTTGTTAAGACAAGTCTACTTCACGGAGTTTATTATTCCTCGGTGTCCCAGAAAATTTTGATGCAGTATAAGCTTCGAAATCTAACTCAGAACTCAGAAAATTGTATGGTAGAAGAAGCATTAAGCTTAACAATAACCATAGGATGACAAGGTATATGGAACATATAAAAATATATAAAAAAATATAAAATATCTCAAAAATCAATAGGGACATTCGCATACCGCATGGTTCGTCATAAACTCATCGAGTTTGGAAGCGAAAACCTCAACAGATTCTGATCGTGTGATTTCTTCAGGCAAATAGTTCCAAGTGAAACAAATTCTTACGGAGAAAAAATTACGACGCATATCCAATCGAGAATGCGGAATGCTTAAAGCCTTTGAATATGTTCGTGTTCTAGTAAGGTCATTGGGCTTTAGCAAGTGTTTAAGGGGATGGTTTACGGAATGCAGGATTTTGAAGGTCAACATAAGGTCACTACGTATCCGCCGTTGTGTAAAATCTTGTAGGTTTAGTTTTAACATTCGCTCAGTGAAAGGCAAATTTCTGTACCGGGAGACCAACTTTGTAGCACGATGATAAATCCTGTCGAGTAGTTCGATATCCTTCCTCAGCCATGGTGCCCAGGCTTGGATGGAATATTCCATAACAGGACGTATATACGTGTTAATTAGCCGGGGTAGGGTTTCGGGCGTAAAAATCCGGAATATTCTTTTGAGAAGACTCAAGATACGGCAAGCTTTATTGTACACCATCCGGCAATGCTGTCCAGGCTTAAGGTTATACGACACCCAGATACCGAGATCTTTTTCTGTGGTGGTCCAGACGAGATCTTGCGTGCCAAGCTGATACGTGTGGTGCAGAGATTTCCCAAGCTGTAGCATTTTACATTTCGCAGGGTTAAATGGTAACTCATTTAACTGGGACCAACGAAATAAGATGCTTAGATCCTGTTGTAATGCCATACAGTCATTAACAGACCTGACACGTTTCCAAATTTTAATATCATCGGCAAATAGTATCAAGTTGCATCCAATATCCTCTACTATATCGTTGATATACACCAAGAATAGAAGAGGTCCAAGCACCGAGCCTTGCGGAACTCCACTCGTGACGTCTATTTTTCTAGATAAGGTGCTGCCAACGCGAACTTGGACGTGTCTATCAGTAAGATAGTCCCTTATCCAATTCAGCAATATTCCCGTTATTCCATAGGATTCGAGCTTTTTAATTAAGATGTCATGGTTGACTCTATCGAAAGCTTTGGAAATATCGATGTAGCAAGCATGTACAGCCTCACCTTCGTCTAGTGCCTTGGTCCAATCCTCGAACGTTGTAAGAAGGTTAGATAAACAGCAACGACCTCTTCGAAAACCGTGTTGTGCTGCGGTCAAAATATTTTGGTTTTCAAAATGTTCTCTTATGCGCGCAGTCACAATGCGTTCCATTAATTTGGAGATCACCGGAAGTAACGTTACCGGTCTATAGTTTGCTGTGTCTGAACGGCTACCGCCTTTATAAATAGGAGTTATCATCCCTGCTTTCCATTGCGGTGGTATTTTCCTTCATTTAAGCTGAGATTGAATATGCGAGTGAGAGGAGCAGTCAAAGCAACGCGACACCTGCGAAGTACGGCGGGGGTAATTTTGTCTGCGCCAGGGGACTTCTTTTCGTTTAGTCGACAAAGTTCCCGCCCAACCATGTATTCGTTGATAGTCATTTCACTTAATAATTCGAAATGTGGTGAACTTGATGAAACTTGATATGGTATACAACGCTTGGGATTGAAGACAAATGAGTAAAACGTTGCTAAAGCGTCGGCGGTATCTTGGGCAGTGTGGGTCAATCCATGAGGTGTTAGTACAGAGAATACACCTGGTTTGATCTTTGATCGTTCATTTACTATCTTGTAGAGAAGCTTAGGATTCTTTTCCATTCTCTTAAGCAAGTTCCATTGGAATTGCATGCGATCTTCTCTTACAAGAGTCGTGACGTTATTCCGTATCTTACAGAATCGCTTCCAAGTTTCTTCCGTACCAAACTTCTTATGAGTTACCCAAGACTCTCGCTTAACACAAAATGATCACTCTTCCCCAGTGGTGCCAGGTATTGTATACCCTCTACTGCGGTTGCCTCAGGCGTTAAGACAAGGTCAAGGGTTGAAGGTTGGTCAAGGCCCCGCCAGCGAGTTGGCTGGTTAACGTGATTGTGTAGTGAAGCAAATTCTATAACCTCCTTGAATTTATGTTCAAACGAATGCAGGGAGTGCTCACCTCTCGAAAACAGATGCCGGAGATTAAAATCGCCAATGATCAGCAATTGCATAGTCTGGCATCTTGTGATGTGTTGCAATGATTCGATGAGCTTATCATTGTATGAGCTTTCGGATGATGGCGAGCGGTAAATGATGCCGATCGTACATTCATCTCCATTGACTAGTTTTACTGAACACCACATCGTATCAGGATGAGGTCAGGATGATCGATGACGTACACTGCGCTAAACGTTCGTGATAGTAGACTGCAACTCCACCACCGGATTTTCCATCACGATCGCGACGAAGTAGTGACATTTTCGGAATCAAAAGCTCAGCATCAGTCATGCAGGGCTGGAACCAAGTCTCTGTAACTGCCACCAAATCGGGTATAAGTCTATCACAAAGCTCACATAGTTCAGCTAATTTGTTAGTTAAACACTGAGCATTTGTATATATGCACCTGATCGTATTTGTCTTACACAATGTCGAATCGTGTACTGTAGCTATTGGTCCGACTCGCGATGAGCCGGACCCTTTTCGTTTTTTGGGGTAACATTTGAACTGTCAATAACAAGATTGCAATCAGGCTGTGGTTGCGATGGTTCTCTTGGTTTCAGTGAGGGAACACGCTTGGGCACACTTAGTCTCACGTCTGGTGGAAGTTTTGAGCGGTTAGATTTCCAGTCGGTGTTCATAGCGATAGCCATTTCAGTCGTTAGAAAAGTGATTTTCAGAGGACTGGGCCCATTGCCTTTGTAGTTGGAGGATCTGGGTATTCTAAAAGTATCTACGACAATGGAATCACGAGATCCAATAGCATCGGCAATGTATAACCATTGCTTTAAATCATGTTGCTTTGATTCCGATGCTGATACTACATCAACATTTTCGGGGACACCGAGGAAACTATCATCTATAAACCGCCGATCGGACGGAGCGACCACGTTGTCCTAGAATTCTACTACGTTTGTAGTGCTAGGCGCAAATTTGACGGAATGAAATTCTTCAGAAAGGTAAACTACCGTACCCTCTGTGCAGAGCTTCAAAGCATTAGTCTCATACAGTTGGATTACTCCGATTCAGACAGTCATTGGCGCTCTCTCCTACAACACCTGAAACTTATATTAGAAAAACATTCAAACCTCGTCCCAAAGAAAAATCCTCGACGTAACAAATTTAAGCTACGTAGCAGGACCAAAAAGTGGATGAAACAAAGGGCAGTAGCGTGGGAGTTTCACAAGGCTACCAACACAGCTGATTCTTGGGCACAATTTACACGACTGAGAAACAAAGTTATCAGCTTAATTCGAGATGATAAACAAGAGTTCCAATCGAAATTGATTACTCAGATGCACCAGAATCCGAAGCTCTTGTATAGACTTGTAAACGATAGAACAAATATTAAACCAGGAGTCTTTGCCCTGAAAACTTCGTCCGGCTTCACAGAATCCGTTGAACAAACCGCTGATTTGTTAGCAGACTTTTATGCTGGAGTATTTGCACCGAAATCCGCAGAGCACGAACAGGAACCAAGCATTCGATATGATCGTCCCACTCTGAGTGAAATAATAATTACTCCGATGGTGGTTGCGCAGCACTTAAGAAAGTTAAACGCAAAGAAATCTCCGGGACCAGACGAAATTTCACCGAAGCTCCTCAAAAGCTGTCATGCGCAGCTCTCGGGACCTTTATCTCGTCTGTTTAGCGAATTGCTTCAAGTCGGAATGGTACCAATTGATTGGAAGCTGGGAATAATTACACCAATTTACAAAAGTGGATGCCGTTCTGAAGTAAAAAATTACAGGCCTGTGACATTGCTGTCTTCGGTTTCGAAGGTTTTTGAGCGCATAATCACTGCAGAAGTAGTGCGCCACCTGGAATCGAACGGACTCTTGACAATTGCCCAGCACGGATTTCGCAGAAACCGCTCTTGTCTAACTAATTTGCTGACATGTTTGGACGACTGGACTAGTGTAGTGGACGCCGGAGGCAGTATTCATGCATGCTACTTAGACATTTCTAAAGCTTTTGACAGAGTTGATCACAACTTACTGCTGAACAAGCTAAAGAAACACGGTATTGCTGGAGGACTGTATGACTTGCTGCGAGACTATCTCAGCAAAAGACATATACGGGTTCGAGTTGACGGTATACTATCGAAGGAAATCGACGTCACTAGCGGTGTTCCACAGGGATCCGTGCTCGGACCGATACTGTTTCTGATCTATATGAATGACCTGCCAACACCACGCGGCAGTAAGATGGTTCTGTTCGCAGATGACATAAAAATATGGAAAAAAATCAGCACTGCCGAGGATTGCAGTGTGCTTCAAAGTGACTTGGATGCTGTGCAAATGTGGTTATCTGAAAATAACCTACCGCTAAACATGCAGAAGTCTCAAATCATGCACATTGGTCGTGTGCTAAGCTTTTCTCATTCATACAAGCTTGGCAACAATATCCTGAAGTACACCAAAGAAGAAAAAGACCTGGGTGTCTGGATTTGCGGTAGCCTGAAAAATGGTCTACAATGCGAAGCCGTTTACAAACGCGCGTCTCGGATGCTCGGTGTGTTAAGGCGGATATTCGGACGTTTTTCCCAGAGATGTTTTTCTCTGATGATGAACACGTACATACACCCGCTTACTGATTACGCTTCACAAGCCTGGACTCCATGGCTTCAAAAAGACATTTCACTATTGGATCGCATACACCACAGAGCCTCAAAGTTGGTCATTGGGCTCGAAAACCTACCATTCGCTGACCGACTAAGTAAACTGAAGCTGACGACGCTTGCACAAAGGAGACTGCGAGCCGACCTCCTCCTCACATTCAAAATCCTTAACAGTGTTTCCCACCCTTTGGATATACTATTTCACCGACGAACATCCAGCAACAACCGCGGTCACAACTGCAAGTTGGAAATACCCCACTCCAATCAGAACTGCCGCAGGTATTTTTATTCTGTGCGTATTTGTTTCGCTTGGAATTCCCTGCCAGCCGATTTGGTAAGCTCAAACACTTTTTCTATATTTAAATTAAAACTAGACGATTTCCTGAGAGCCAATCCAAATTATGCCCCGAACTATTTATAATCTATCGTTACCAGAATTATTTTGATTTTGACATTTTTCTACACACATATACACTTGTACCTATAGTTCAACTGCATGGTTATTGTAAAGTAATTGCTTTTTCAACCATAAAATCTTGAATCTTGAATCTTGAATCTTGAATATTAAACTACGTGAAGTAGAGTGGTCTCGACGAGTGGATTGACCTTTCCTTTCCCACCAAGTTATGTCGGCTTGTACTCGGCAGGTCAAACCGGGACAAGCACCGAGTAGATACGCATTGAGCATGACTTCTTCCATTTCAGATTTATTTCGCAATGTCACCCTTAATAGGCGCGGCCGGTCTACGTGAGGGGAGTCTTTATGCCGGGTTAAGCGCGTCATTGATGTAGGTACCAAAGCTTTCAAGCCCATGTGTGTACAGAGCTTAGTCCATTCATTAAGCTCATGTGCCTTTCTTGCTGAGAAAAGTGAATCTGTCGATTCCGGGATATTTGTGCAGATTACACTGAGAGCGATATCTGTCGTAGTAGAATGAGCGGTAACATTGCTTTTTTTGGGAGGCTCGGATCTAGCAACTAGACGACGGGGAGTCCTGGACAAAGCGTTCACAATTTTACCAGATGAGGACCTAGGTAAACAGGTTTCAGTAGGTCCATCTTTATTACTTTCGGATGAGCTATCAACACATTCAGTTAAGGGAGCAGTTATTGGTGTAATTTCCTTTTCCTTTTTGTCTTGAGCAACATTTATTTCGGGTCGAATTGCGTTGGCAAGTGTATCTACCAAAAGCGGTTTAAACGTTTCCTCAAGTTTTCGATAGCAATTTTCCAAAATCTCTATTCGAGATTCCAGCTTTGCCTCGTGGGGAGGATTTGTAGTCGTATCGATAGGCTGTTTACTTTGACATGCACAGCATACGTAGCAAACACCGGGTATATCAACGTTGTTAATAAAACATATCACTTCTTTCGTTAGGGCTTTATCACATTTAGTATGTATTTTACTCAAACAGCCAAAACATTCAACAACGTTGGATTTGGCGCTTACCCCTTTGTTACAAATTTGACACACATCACGTGCTACCTTCTTTATCTGGGTCATCGAGGTCATCCTTCGCGTCATTGTTACAATCCAACGAGTGATGAGTCAGTGCACTTAGCGGTGCAGTTGTTTATCGATCGGTAGGTACTGGTGGAGTGAATGCGTTGGATCGGAGTGATGCGATCCAAGCGGTAAAATACGAACGAGTTGGATAAAAGTGGTGCGGTTGAACGAGTTTCGATCTGATAGTGTTGAAAAAACTATCAGACAATTCGAAATGATGTGATCCTCTCAATAGTATTCGAACAGGAACAATATTCTGAATCGCCAAGGATATTGCACGCGTCGGTAAAGTTGGGTTAAAACTTGAAAATTTGAATTTTCAAGAATTCACCTTGCTCGAAGTTGAAATGGGTATATTCCGAAAGAGCAAATTGAGACGAGTTCAATGATATATGAACCGTCCAGTTCAGGCAAAAATGTGAGGAAATAAATCCAAAAGTATGACAGCACAAATATATGCGTCCGCACAGCAGGTCAGTTAATCTAAGTAACACAATTTGAAGAAATTGTTATACAGTGGAACCCGGTTACAACGAATCGCTGGAGAGAGAGTAAAATGTTCGTTATAAGCGGAGTTCGTTGTAAGCATAAGCTTGCAGATAGGGAATTTATTTGGGAAATCATGGTGGTTCGTTATAAGCGGGAATTCGTTGTAAGCGAGTTCGTTGTAAGTGGGTTCCACTGTACATTGTTGATGCCATTAGATCTCGTCATTCAATTGTTGTTGACATAGTTTAGAATACCTAGATCCTCAAACTACAAAGGCGATGGGCCCAGTCCTCTAAAGACCGACATGGCTATCGCTATCAATAAGAACTGGAAATCGTACCGCGCAAAACTCCCACTCGATGTAAGACTAAGCGTGTCCGAGCGTGTTCCCCCACTAGAACCCAGTGAACCATCGCAGTCGCAATTGGATTGTAATCTTGTTACTGACAGTCAGAATGGTACTCAAAAACGAAAAAGGTCCGACTTATCGCCGGTCGGACCGATAGCTACATTACACGATCCTAATTTATGTAATATAAATACGATCAAGTGCATATATACGAATGCTCAGTGTTTACCCAACAAATTAGCTGAACTATGCGAGTTTTGAGACAGGCTTTCACTCGATTTGGTTGCAGTTACAGAGACTGTGTTCCAGACCAACATTACTGATGCTGAGCTCTCAATTCCAAACATGTCACTACTCCGTCACAATAGTCTAAGGATAGCGGTTGAATTGCAATCTACTTTTATGAACGTTCAGCGCAGGGTAACGTAATAGATCATTCTGACATCAGCATTCCTGTACGATTTCGTGTTAAGTAAACCTAGTCAATTGAGATGATTGTACGTTCGGTATCATTTACCGCTCACCATCATCCGAAAGCTCATTCAATGAGAAACTAATCGAATCCCTGTTGTTGTGTTGTTGTTGGCTGGTTTTGTTTGAAAGAGAGTGTTACTGACACAAAGACTGAACTGTGTGCATAATTCTAAAAGGCGTTGTCCATTTTCATTGGTTTTACCTACACCGAACCTTCCAAGACAGTTTTGCCAAGACTCGTAATTTGCACCAACTCTGGCATTGAAATCACCCAATACCACTACACAGTTTCTTTGTGGCACGATTTTCAGGACTGTTGCGAGGTTGTGATAAAAAGCGTCTTTTTCAGCAGGCGTCGCAGAGAGCGTCGGCGCATAAACGCTTACCAACCTAATGGTATCAGTAATGCACCTCAGATTTAGAGTCCAAATTCGTTCGCTCCCGCTGCTGCTCGGTTCTTTTGCTTTTAGAATGTCGTTTCGAACGGCAAACCCAGCTCCATGCAGTCTAGGCTCATTGGAACCCCTTCCTTTCCAAACAAATGTGTAATCTCTTTCTGTTAGTTTAGCAGTGTCTGGTAATCGCGTCTCTTGCAGGGCAGCTACGTCGACATTCAGTCTCTTTAACTCATTGTTAATCACAGCAGATTTTTTTACGCCTCTGATATTCGAGACTATCAACTGATTGATAGATAATCGAACGACGTCGCAGATCAGGTAAATTGTCTCACGATGCATTTGTAAACATTGTTCCACACTTGTCATGTAGTGACAGATTTTGATTATTTTGCAGCGTAACATAAATTGCTTGACGCCGAAATTGTAAAATTGTTTAATTTCCAGAAACCAGTCGATGTGCAGATTACCTCTGAATGAAGGTTTTGACATTCGCGCTACCGGTTAATCGATATCAGCATTAGGGTGCTGTTCTTTAGTTTGATTGAGTTATTTAATAGAATATATTTCTCCATGTATAAATTTACCCTGAATACCATTCACGAAACCAAAATCATGGAATACTTTCCCCAGCCTTGGGTGAACCCATAACTAATATCTCAGTTGCGCTAACTGCACAAATATCAATGGAGTTCAATTAGAAATCAGCCTACAACCAAAAGGAAGCAGTATTCTTCATGCATAAGTGTCATTAGCATTTTGAATGTCATTCTGATTCAGAATTTGTCTACCACATTTTTGTAATGTTTGTGGTACTGTCGCATTCCTTCTGAATTTCTGACCAAAAATGTGTTAGCAACAGTAGTCGTTATACATCCCCGTCCAAATTATTTGAAAAATAAAGCAAGGGTCCGTTCTGACTGCAATCTTGTATATCTGCCAGGTATAACCAGGAAAGATTAACTTTCCCCCCTTTATGACCACTGGTGTCGAATTATTCTGTGATCAACTTGCAGCATGGTGTTTTCCAGAATCATAGTTTTATAAAAATTTGAACATTGAATAATTTATCTCAGTAGTCGAGATTTACACTAGACAGATCGTGCACGAATCCATCTCTGATAAGCACATAATCGTTAAGAAATCTTTCAGATGGAAACCACCGCCATAAACGAGCTCCGTGGACTTCGAAAATACCTTCGTCACCGTCAACATTTACACCCTTTAGTAATTGATTCGACGCTAAAGAATATCTGAAAAACAGTACATATCCAGCAGAATAACTCAGATTATTCACAATTGGAAGCTTATCACACCCATCCTAATAAAGACCGAATTGAGACCAGGATATACATTATTGCCAAGGATTTTTATTATCGTTTTGGATAGTGACATTGGGACTCAATTATTTCGTACGAAACAACTGGAATAGTGGGCAGTATGTACCAAGTAACACACACGAGATAAACTTACCGAACTTGCAAAAAAAGCAAAAATGCTGATCTGCAAATCAAAATCAAGAGAACGGAGATGATATGAATGAAGTGCGTGTCGAAGCAACCGTTGCAATTATCGTTAATCGTACCCATTTGAATCTGGATGATTGCAAATAATGAAGCATGATTAACCCAGATAACACAAAGAGATTGTAGATATTAAGCTCGGGTATTACGCGCTACCTCCCTATAGAAACCCGAATTGAAATGCTCTACACTGAAGTGTTTTAATGTGAAAACGATAGACAGAATAAACAAAAATGCTAATTTTCCAGCATTTTGTCACACACATACCACGACCGGTTTCGTGCTGTTTGCACTCATCAGGCAGGGACAGTAGGATCATGATCCGCATGCGCTTGAAACAGTGGAGGAATGGTAAACATGTTGCGCTTGTATGCCATTGTTAGGTAAGGTTGGTACGAGCAACCTGTTCAATCTCATGAGCCCACACTCATGTAGACTGTGTTTGAACCCATCACCATGAAAAAACACAGTCTACATAAGTGTGGGCTCTTTTGATTGAACACGTTGGTTGTACCAACTTTACTCGATAGCCAGAAGGAATTTGTCAAATTTCTCGTGATAAATCGGAGTTCGTATATGAGTGAGAATTTTTGCGCGAGATGGAATAGATATCAACTGCATTTGTGCGATGTGCTTCCCTGCTTCACTGAGAGTACTGAACATTGACAGAAAAGCAAATTTTGCCGTTTACCATTAGAAGAAGAAGATGGTGGTTATTATGAAGGTGGTAGTGATGATGATGATGATGATGATGATGATGATGATGATGATGATGATGATGATGATGATGATGGTGATGATGATGATGATGATGATGATTATGATGATGCTGATGATGATGAGAAATGAAATTGCTTTGGTTCGCGTTCCAAAACTATTGCTCGTAATATCTCCACCAAAACGGTGGATTCAAGGTTTACAGAGCCAAAGATACTTGTGTAAACTGTTGGCGGTTATTCGCGGGGTGGAATTACCCACTTTAACGTTGTTAATACAACGGTAACGGAAATAATGTAAACAGGTTAGCCAGGAAAACACAATATACACCACAATCTCTTGCATAACCTGCATTAGGAGTTGGCAGAACTGACGTCCGACCTGTTCGATATAATGATTGAGCAGAGCTTTGTGTCCAAAATTTGGAAAACTGTCCTGATTAGTCAAATCTACAAGAGCAGGAAAAGGATTGAGCCATTAAATTATCGTCCGATATCTGTATTACCAATGCTATCAAAAGTAACCCTTCATCATAGTTGCTCCTTCGCAGAATCGCTGTAGCACAGTGTGGATTCAGAAAACATGATCTTGCCTGGCAAATTTGCTGTTAGAAAAGAATCCTGAGCTGAGCTTCTGGATGCTGTCAACTCAGTGTGACGTAAAAATATGGATTTCTCAAAATCAATTAATCGTATTAATCACGAACTGCTATTGTCGAAACTTCTTACATATGAATTAGATGATAAACTCCACAAATGGATAAAAGAATGGATAATACACCTTGTGATGTACGTGGGAGTCAAAACTGAGCTATTCCAGACAATTCTAATTGCCTGCGCTATCACACAAGTATCAGTCCTCGGACCACACTTCTTTCTTTTATATAAACGACTTAAACACTAGATTACAGTCCTCAGTGCTTATTTTCGTAGATGACGCAGAAATTTGGCGAAAGATTAATTCCACCACCCTCTACGGAACCTAGAAGTGATTTATTCCTGATTCCAAGTGAACAGAAGGCCACACAATACCACGAAATGCAGCTTATTATCGTTCAGTCGCATGCTGAACAAGGAATATTATATGGGTCAGATTGTTAGTTCACCCGCCTTCTTTGAAACGGATTTGTGCGTTTTTTATTCAGTCTGACTTAGGAAACTCTAGGCAATGTCGACACGCTGCCAGCAAAGCTGAAAGCAGGTAAATAATTTCTGACGTGACGTGCTGTGCGGACGCAAAAATTTGTGCCTTCATACGTTTGAATTTATTTGCTCACTCGTTTGCCTGAGCTGGACGGTTTGTAGATCACTAAACACGTCTCGACTTGTTCGCTCGGAATATACACATTTCAACTTCGAGGAAGGAGAATCCTTGAAAATCCATTTTTCCAAGTTATAACCCATCTTTATCTACGCGTGCAATATCCCTGGGGATTGTGAATATCGTTAATGTTCGAATACTTTTGAGATGTTAACATCATTTCAAATCGACTGGTAGTTTTTTTCAAATCTGTCTGATCAAAACTCTTATTTAAACACTTTCGCTTTTTACAGCTTGCGTCGCGTCAGTCCGATCCTACGCATTCACTTCACCGATAGTTATCAATCGATAAACAATTGCATCGCCAAGTGACCTGACTCATCACTCACTGGATTGCAACAATGGCAAGAAGGATGACCTCGATGCCCAGACAAAGAAGACAGCACGTGATGCGTGTCAAATGTGCACGTAGTTAAATGTTTTGGCTGCTTGGGTAAAGTACATACCAACTGTGATCAAGGAATAATGCAGCAAAGTTGTACCGTTTATTAACAACGTAGATGTCAAAGGCGTTTTCTCAAGAATCGAACCAGCAGGTTTAAACAGTTAGTTGTCAATAAAATAAATTCAATCTACATCTTACACCATTTAACCATGTGAAATTTTGAAATGCAGATGCTTGGAAAATCTTTACAGTTTTCGCTTCTAATCTCGATGAGTATATCAGGAATCAAGCGGTATGTGACTGCTCCTATTGACTTTTGGAAGATTCTATATTCCCAGTTAATATACCTAGTCATTTTAGGGCTATTGTTAAGCTTACTGCTTTTTCTACCATAAAACGTTATGATTTCTGAACTTTGGTAACCACAAAAGAGTCCTAGGTTATTTGACACCAATATAATCTGCAAATCGATTTCAACATACGTCCGCCCTCATATCATGGTATGCTATACCGACACGGGATGCTTGATTAAAAAAGATATTCAGCTATGAGAAACTCCACACCGCAGAGTGACAAAGCACATCCTTTGACTTCCTTATAATCCATAAGAAATTACATTCAGCCGATTACAGACGTCAAAGAGGAGTAATGATCTTCATCTGGGCAATGCTTAGCCATGCATCCATTTGTAACATGTTTCCCACAACACGCCTGCGTGATCGTCCGTCTAATCTATAGAAACAGCATAACATGTTGAACTGCCGCAAATACGCATTTTATGTTCGCAATTTGCGATTTGGGGAACAGTTTATTTACTCACGTGGTACAATCTGAAACCATTGACATTTTTATTAAATCAATAGATGCTTATATGGAAAAGTATGATTTCACGTTTGACAGATATCTTTAGTAATGATGTTGATAGTTTTATTACCAACCGACCAGATGTAAATTTTCGTGTGCTTTATAAATCGTCGCATATCGTCTATTAATAAATCTGTGGATGACTATGAGTATATGCTCCTCTGCGGCTTAGATCCTTTATACCTACGAAACATCAGTTGTATTTTGAACATATCTTGGATGGACAGCGTGACTAATGCTGAAGTGCTTTCAAAAGCTGGTCTACAGAGCATGTTCACCCTATTACGAGAGAGCCGCCTGCGATGGCTTGGTCATGTGTACAGAATAGAAAATGGTCGTATTCTGAAAGATCTACTTTATGTTGAGCTGCAGTTACGAAGTCGACCATTGGGCAGACCGCACTTGCGGTACAAAGACGTTTGCAAAGGAGATATGAAAGCTTTTGGTATTGACCCCGCGAGTTGGGAAGAACTTGCTCTTGACCGCTCACTTTGGAGGCATTGTGTAAAGCGTCGTCTGCAAGCCGGAGAGGAGCAAATACAGCTCTTGGCTGCTGAACGCAGATCACACCACCGGCGTGCAACTGACGCCCTACAACCGAGTTCTGACCATCGTTGCAAGCGCTGCGGGAGAGATTGTTCCTCCCGAATCAGAATGTTTAGTCCTTCAAAAATCTGTAGAACATGAAAATTCATGCGACTGTGATGTATATGCATGGTCAACATCGGCCGAAGGAGGCCGACAACAACAACTGGTTAGATCTCAAAGCACCTCCGACAACCGAAACTAGTTTTCGTTTTGCATGCTTTACTCTACCAAATCCAGTGTACCTGCTCTCAATGATAACAGAGGAGTTGAAGACAGAAACAAGCGTCTCAAAATCAGTTGTTTCTTGGTAGATGGACCTCGTTGACTATTATTGGCAATCTATCTAGGACAGAAATACGCTGATATCACCAACCACCCGCTAATATGCAGATTATACTATTATGGGAAAGGATTTACAAATAAACTTCAAAGAAATCTTCGTGGTAATGTTCCGGATACTTGGCGCATGGGTCAATTAAGTGATGCTTTTTTGTTAGACTTCAGTGCATATAGGCTAATAAATTGTACTAGAATAAATGCAAATTAGTTTTAAGATAGCACGTCTTCACGGTTTTCAATAATTGCATCTAATGGAAATTATAATTTTCACGTTAATTTATCTAACCTACTCTCAGCTCTCTGTTACAAAATTTTCGCTTCATTGGACACTGAACCAACCCTAAATGTTCTACGTCCCAGGCGTATATTTTGCATATAGGCTCCTCTGTATTGGACCTAAAAGTGGATCTGTTCAGCCTGGGTTCGCTATGGCTCAAATTAAGCTCAAGCAAAGCAACACTCGAAACAATGACACCAGGCTCTATCTGAAGGGACATCCTTTCAATATTTCTATTATTTCCCCATGTTTGCAGCTACATTATTCTCCAACCAAATCTAAATAGCTTCATAACGTGACTGATACAGTAACTCGAAATAGCATATAGCCTGTGAACGGCGATTTGATTGCACCTACTGGTTCAGTAGGTTCTGAAACAAACGATGTTGCTTCCGACGGTGATCGCTTAGTTGATTCTGCAACCAAAAACAAGTTTTGCTCT